>PVIY010010090.1:0-70044 GCA_004026745.1 Myrmecophaga tridactyla | reverse complement strand
TTCTGTCTTAAAGCTGCATAATATTCCATCGTATGTATATACCACAGTTTGTTTAGCCATTCGTCTGTTGATGGACATTTTGGCTGTTTCCATCTCTTTGCAATTGTAAATAATGCTGCTATAAACATTGGTGTGCAAATGTCCATTTGTGTCTTTGCCCTTAAGTCCTCTGAGTAGATACCTAGCAATGGTATTGCTGTGACCCATTTCCTTTTATTGTACTTCACGAGACACCAGAAATATGGCTTATAAAGACCAAATTTCCATAAGATTATAGAACACAAGTAAAATTTTAAGGGACGACAAAATTTTTCTTTCATGGGCAAGTGAGATGTAAATATATAAATAATAACAGATTTATAACCTGTTTCCCTTTAACAAATGAATTAATTTCACATAGAATTTGTGCTTGGGTACCACCCATTCAGTAAAAAAAAAAAAATGTGAGGAAATCTTTGCCATTTTACTTACTCAAGCATTTTCTTTTAAAACCACAAATAATAAAGTGAATATATTTCCTAAACACCAGTCTTAGCTCCTCCATCATAGGGTTATTTGAGGATTAAGTTAACATGTCCATATGACCAGAGACATGCTTGATTCACTGGAAGTGTTCAATCTATATAAACTAATATGACGGCTATTATAATTTCTAGCCTTGTCTTCTGCATTGGTAGAATATCGGCCATTTACTTCCTTTCCCATTTCCTCTTGTTTTGTTTCATATTTTAAAGACTGTCCACTATAATTTTACAGCTCACTCCAGTGGCCAATGTCTGTTTTGAACCTGGATCCAGAAAACACAATATGAAAGTAAAACTGGAAGTTCCCCTAGGAAATTTTTTTTGGACCTAGCGCTGTGAGAAGTATCAAGTGAAATAGAAAATCTTAAATTGATTTTAACTAAGTTTCATTTCATATTTTTTATATTTACATACTTCTGCCTAGGGTGGTAGTAATTTATCTTTATAAAATGCTTTAGGTTTTCTCTCCTCCATAACCCTAACTCTGTATACTCTTCTGTGCTGATTTAAGAAGCAAAAAAAGGATTCCTAGGTAAATGTTAACTTTATAGAAATACACCTCATTTTAACCATAGTTATACATTGCAATGTTATTCATTAAGCCTTTGTTAAAAATATTTTTGAAAATCTTAGAACTAAATCTAACGGGGCATAGAGGAGAAAAATAATTATATGATATAATATAATATGCAATCTATTTTGAATGGCCATCATTATACATAATTTAATTGCAGAAACTTTTGATTTTATTTTGTATTCAGTTTTCTTATAGGAGAGTACACTATTCCAATTGATCACAGTAATTTCCTCTCTTACATACATTGTTCTAGTATATTTTCAACCTAATGTTGCAAAGCCAAGGTAAGGGAATTCTGCCCAGGAAGGACATGGTGAGAGAAATGTTGCAGATAATGAAAATGTACATCTAAACAGCAATTATTTTTAAGATTTCCAGTAGTTTTTGTAATGCACTTTATTTAATGGACAGTTTAGTTCAACAAAATCTTGTTGGCAAATTAATAATTAAATTCAACTCAAAATGAACAAAATTATTTAGTTAACATCTTCTACATCAAGATGTGTTCTTGACATATTCATATCAACTATTGTGATCACTCTTCTATGAGAGCTTTGGGAATTATCTTTTCCATGGATTTTTTAAAGTCCACAATATTAAGAGATTTGACCTTTTTCTCTTTGGATTTTCAGCCAGGACTGGATGCCTAAAATGACAAACTACTACAAGGAAAATGTCTTGTAATTTTCTGGCAGTTGCCCAAAATATAATATAGGAAGAAAGTCTCAGAGGTACATTCTATGAGGAGCCATTGAAGCAGTAATTTTTTAGATGTTACCCTAGTGGCCTGAAAGACATGATGCAGGTTAAAAAAAAATTATTCTGTGTGCATCCAGGGAGTAACGTACCAACTGATGCATCATTTTTAGAATTCAGCAGAAAGAGTTGCTGTAATCTTTGGAATGTAAGGGAAATAGAGGTCATTGAGATCCAGTCTTCCCTTTTAGTCTCATTTTATATGAGAGAAGTTGAAAAAATATGTTTTAACACACAGTGCACACATCCATATATATATAACAGATATAATCCATACTATATAAAAATTGATATTCAGACTTCTATAATATTTTTCATGTTTGCTTACATGAGAGAAGTCAATTTGATTCATACAACTTCTAAATTTATGTCAATTTCTTCTTATATTTTGAATAGTTTTGAATTTGAATATTTCTTTAAATTTCGTTTATCACAAAGAATTCCAGTACAAATTTTATTACATTATGAGTTTTCTTTCTGAAGACGTAAAATGACTACTTTTGTGCCACTTATTTGAATTTTGCCTTGAATTTTATTTGCATTTACCTTATTCAAGTTTGCCTGTAATTGTACTTCTACTATTTAGTCTCTGCATTAGTCAGGGTTCTCTGGAGAAATAGAGTCAACAGGATATATATATATATATATATATATATATTATGAGATTATTAGAGGAATTAGCTCATGTGACTGTGGGGGTTGGGGAGGGTGCTGGCAAGTCTGAACTCTGTAGGGCAGGCCCCAAACTGGATATCCAAAAAAGGTGAATTTTAAATACCCAGAGAAGCTGACACACTAAAGTCCTTTTGACTTCTGAAATCTTCAGTTATGGCTTTTAAGATATCAAAGTGAATGGATGAGTAGATTTCCCACCTTGCTGAAGGATTTTCCTTTGTTGGTTGTAGATGCAGGCAACTGACTGTAGATGCAAATCCATCAGCAAATTATACTCAGAAAACAATCAGTTCAGTGCTTGCTTGACCAAACAACTGGACTCCATAACCTAGCTAAAGTGACACTCACAGTCAAGGGACACGTTGTAGAAAGTATATGTTTTGAAGGTTGTGTGATCTAGGATTTTCTGTTTCACTCTGTTCCAGTTTGCTAGCTGCCAGAATGCAATATACCAGAAATGGAATGGCTTTTAAAAGGGGGAATTTAATGAGTTGCTAGTTTACAGTTTTAAGGCCGAGAAAATGTCCCAATTAAAACAAGTCTATAGAAATGTCCAATCTAAGGCATCCATCCAGGGAAAGATACCTTGGTTCAAGAAGGCCAATGAAGTTCAGGGCTTCTCTTTCAAGTAAAAAGACACATGGAAAACACAGTCAGGGCTTCTCCCTCAGCTGGAAGGGCACATGGCGAACATGGCAGCATCTGCTGGCCTTCTCGTGGCTCTACCAAAAAGGACTCTCTCCAAAATGTTTCCTCTTTTAAAGGATTCCAGCAAGCAACACCACCTTCAGGCACACCTCCGTGGAAATCATCTAATCAAAAGTTACCACCCACAATTGGGTGGGTCACATCTTCATGGAAACAATCAAAATACTCCCACCCAGCAATATTGAGTGAGGATCAAAGGGCATGGCTTTTCTGGGGTCCACCACAGATTCAGTCCAGCGCACACTCCATCAGAGTCAGAGGTTTTATTTGTTTGTTTAATTAGGAGGTTTTCCCTATTTACAATTGCTATTATAACTTGATTATTTGGCTTAGTTAATTCTGTCACCCATGATTTCTTTCTTATGTTTTTGTCCTTTGTGATATTTACGTTGTTTTCTTTGCCTTTTTTCCCCAATGTTTGGAAGATGTGTATGTTTTTCTAATTATACTAGTGATTATCCTTTAAATTTTCAAAATTATTCCTTTGATGGTTTACTAATTATGAGATTCAAGAGTGAGATTGTAACTTTTTAATACCTACATTTTGTGACAAGCAGTATGGCAAATATCACGTGAAGCATTCTTCACAATCCATCTTGTTTCTCCATCTTCTCACTTCTCCATCTTGTTGTGAGAATGTCAGGTTTGAAATCCAGATTATTGTTTCAAAATATTGTTCGAACAATTGTGTAGTTTTTTTCTTCAGAAAAAAAAATGATGTTTTGTATAGAAATAGTTTTCTCAAAGTTTTAATTTAAATTATACTCATTTTAACTGATTTCAAAGCTCACTATATGTCCAGTTGGTAAGAATACTCTTTAAATAATTACCTTAGGTCATATTTTTTTCATGCAGATTCTAGAATTTCTTTATTTTTTGCCTTAAACAAATGAATTTCTATTTGCTATCTTCTTAACCAAAATATATTCCTGTGTTTTCTTTCGATTTTGTTGGTAGGCTATTTGGTAAGCACATCTGTTTGTTTTTCTTATATGTTAGTGTGGATTCCTGCAAGAAACACATAGCACACACAGAAGGAAAAAGTATTGAAAGGAAGGGACTATTTGGAAAGGTACAGGCTAGCCTAGGGGAACCAACAGGGAGACAAAAGTTGCAAGAAGGAAGAGGGGATGCCTCATATCCCAGTGAGAGCTGCAGGTGTAGGAGAAGGCCACGTGACATGACCTGTGGCCTTCACTGGAAGAACTTATGGAAGGACCATGGCCTGCCAAGGAAAGTCAGGAAAATCATTGTTCTGATTTCTCTCAGACCCTTGCTGGTACTTCCCACTGGCCAAGAGGTGAAAGAGCCAACTCCTAGAACCCAACAGGCCATCAATCAGTGGTCCTGCAATGTTGTTCTAACAAATGAGAATTAGGGGGAAAGTCTGCAGTGAAGATTTATCTTTCTTTCTTCATAAATGGAACAGATACTGTTTGTTTCAGCTCTTTCCCCTTATTTCTTATTCCTTACTGGAAAGCAGATGTGAACCAAGGTCCTCATGCTGGTATGAAACTGTTATGTACTCCAGAAATGCCATGTTCTTTATCTTAATCCAATTTTGGAGGGGCAGACCATTTAGGTGGGATCTTTTTCAATTAAGTTGCTTCCATGAAGATTTGATCCACCCAGTTGTGGGTGGGACCTTTTGATTAGGTGGTTTGCATGGAGATGTGTCTCCACCCATTCAAGATGGGTCCTAATCTGCTTACTGGAGTCTTTTAAAAGGAAACCATTTTGGAAAAAGCTTTAGAGTTGACACAAAGTCATTTGGAGATGCAGAAAGAAAATGTCCTGGTGGAATCTGTTTGAAACCAGAAGCCAAAGGACCAGCAGACACCAGCCATGTGCCTTCCCAGCTGACAGAGGTGTCCCAGACATTATTGGTTTTTCTTGAGTCAAGGTATCTTTCTCTAGATACCTTAGTTTGGACAATTTTTTGGCCTTAGAACTGTAAATGTGTAACTTAATAAACCCCTTTTATAAATGCCAACCCATTTCTGGTATATTGCATTACAACAGCAACAGCAAACTAAAACAGTACTTGACAGTAACTTTGAGCAACTGCATTAGCTATGGGTTGCTTATATTTGAATTTATTTTTATAAGAGAAAAGGAAATCTGCATTTTATATATATAATACTACTTATTACCCTTTGTCTTCATTATATGAAAATTATCTTAATGCTGTTTATTTGTCATTATTTAAAATAGTTCTGCTAATTCACACTGTTACCTCCCTATTTGGCTTTTTCTTTTACTTCTAGATAATGACAATAGCTTTTTAACTTATAAATTTATACTGCAAACTCTAAACTGTCCTGCTTATGAATTAAATTAATCTTTCTGAAGTATTACCCTCACCAAGAATTCCAAATCCCAATAATTACTCTCATCCTATAGATTTAATTTCAGTGCACTTAAAAAGATAAATACGATTTTGCTCTAAGCTACCTGTTGGATTTTACCTCTTATTACTTCTTATGGGTATTTGATATTTTGACATAGTCATTTTAATGTCAGGCACATTTTGACATGTTCAATTTGATGTTGCTATGATAATGAAGAGAAAACTTGATTTTACCAGAATTTGAATTACTACATTTTCATTTCTTTCTCTTTTTTATGCTACCAATAATGAGCAAAATAAAGATTGTCACCCCATTGTCAGACCATCCTGTAACCTCTCCTGTATGGAAATTAGTCATGATCAGAGTTTAGTATACATAGACATGGCTCTTTCAAGTCGCTCAAATACTGATATAATTCCAGGCTTCAATTCAATGTTATTAACCCAGAGTAAGCAGGAAGATTAACTATATGAGCCCCACGTGTGCAAGCTTTAGTTGATGGTAACAGATGCAGGATGGCCAGTGGCTGTGATCACGGTCCTGCCCTGGCTACCTCAGAGGAGGCGCGCTGTTCTGAGCCCTGCCGTGCGTGTGTGCCGCCGTGGGCGCTGTCCTTTCAGGCACGTTCTTTGGAAACACTGTGCTTTGTGAGAATCGTCAGGGCATTTGCATTCGCAGGAAAGAGGTATTTGAGGCCACTTTTTAATTTTTTTCTGGTTGTATGTTGTAATACCGGTGTTTATGCTATTTGTGTATTCTTGTGATTTTTTAAAATTCAGATATTGTAATGTAGTATTAAAAACTTAAGCCCAGAATAAAACTACAAAATGTTTAGGTAATATTATTATCATTTCTTTAAAGTACCATAAAGATAAATCTTTTGAATCTACTGAAGAACAGAAACTGCAAACATGGTTATTTATCCACTGTGACTGGAACAAAGAACAACCAAAATAACATACGAAACTGTATTGTTTGTGCTTAAGAGAAATGTTTCAATAAGGAATGTTCCTATAAATGTATTATTAGCTTTTGTATAGATGGTTTTGATGTAAGGACAGAAGTTTTAGCCAACATTTTAGAGAAAATATTTGGCCTTACCTTCCATACTCAGTTAACTCTGGAACAGTCCATGCAAGATATGAGTTAAACAAATTACATTGAATCCTCTCTTGATAAGTTTTATATCTACAACACCTGAAGTAAATACCAGGGAGGATTAAATAATAAATCTGAGGAGCTGAGAACTGAAATAATGAAAGTTGAAAATTATTTATATCTCAAAGGGAATTATGTAATGAAGTCATGCAAAAGCAGTTTGAAAAACATTTTCAACCTTGTATTTTGATAAATTGTGAAATGAGAAAGCCAAACTTTGAGAAAATATATACTCATATATATATTTGGCTTTAACAATTATTATAAAGGAAAAGTAATACCTTACTACTTTGAACAAAAATGTGTTTCTTTGTTGGTGTGTTTCTTAATGTGTAGAAAAATGCAGTTTTTACTTTTTTAATGTTTATTAATAAGTTGATCAACATACAATGCAAAAATTCTTAATGTATGAACATTCCATACTTGTTGTACAATCAATGACTCACAATATCATCACATAGTTGTATATTCATCACCATGATCATTTCTCAGAACATTCACATCACTCCAGAAAAAGAAAGAAAAAGAAAAACGAAAAATCTCATATATACCCATACCCCTTTCCCTTCCCTCTCATTGACCACTAGTATTTCTCTCTACTCAATTTAACATTTGTTTCCCCTATTATTTATTTATTTTTAATCCATATTTTTTACTCATCTGTACATACCGTAGATAAAAGGAGCATTAGAACAAGATTTTCACAATCATACAATCATTTTGCGAATCTAATGATTATACGGTCATCTTAAAGAAACATGGCTACTGGAACACAGCTCCGCAGCTTCAGGCACTTCCCTCTAGCCTCTCTAATACACCTTAAACTAAAAAGGGATTATCTATATAATGCATAAGACTACTAATCTCCAGGATAACCTATTGACTCTGTTTGAAATCTCTCAGTATTGACACTTTATTTTGTCTCATTTCTCTCTTCCCCCTTTCAATCAAGAAGTTTTCCTCAATCCCTTAATGCTGAGTCCCAGCTCATTCTGGGATTTCTGTCCCATGTTGCCAGGGAGGTTTACACCCCTGGGAGTCATGTCCCATGTAGAGATGGGGAGGGCAGTGAGTTTGCTTGCCATGTTGTCTGAGAGCTCGGTCACATCTGAACAACAAAAGAGGTTCTCTGGGGGTGACTCTTAGGCCAAATTTTAAGTAGGCTTAGCCTATCCTTTGTGGGGATAAGTCTCATATGAACAAACCCTAAGTTTGAGGGTTCAGGCTATTGATTTTGTTGTCCTCACTGCTTTTGAGAATATCAGGCCTTCTCCAAATGGGGAAGTTGAATTTTCCCTCTTTCTCTCCATTCCCCTAAGGGGACTTTGCAAATATTTTTTTATTCACTGTTCAAATCACTCTGGGATTTACTGGGGCATCACTCTGGACAAACCTACAAAATCTCATGCCCTACTCGAGATTCCATATACTTATGGTGTTCAGCTAAAATGTCCATATGTTATATTAGGAAACGCACTAGTCATAAATCAAGTTTTATACCAAATGAACATTTTTTGCTTTAGTCTCACACATAAGTTAAAGTTTTAAAATATGAATTACCATCTATTTTCAACACCCTGCAATATTGACATTACTTTGTTCTTCCTCATACAAAAACATTTTTTAATTTGTACATTTAGTCACTGTCATTGTACATGCTAGGCATTCCTAGATTATTCCATCATAGTCTTTATCATCTATCTTTCCTTCTGATTTCATTTGTGTCCCCAGCCCTCCTCCTTCTATCAGTCTCACATTCAGCTTTATTCAGTGTACTAACATTACAATTTCTACTTTTGTTACATATTAGAAATAAAGATGGTGTCCATAGTTGGGAAATTTTAATTTATAGCAAACTGTTCCTCTGGAGAAATATCACAATCTGTTATCCACATATCTGAATTCCATACAGCCCTGAAACCCAAATTTATTCAGAATTCATTTGGTACTATAACTTGGCCTAGCTTGACTCATTTTGTGGTAAAACCTTATGTGACACATTTTTATAGGGTATTTAGAATGAATAATCACACATTTTGCTGCAGATATATTGATACACTTGATTATAGGGGCTGTCTTAGATTCCCTAGGGTTGTTACAAAATATACAATATATGTATTGAATTACCTTCCTAAAGTTCGAAACATTTTCATTTCTGAAATAAATCTGGCTTCAAGGTTTTGGACAAAGTTTGTGTGCCTATATTCATTTTTCACTCAAGAATAGTAATACTGTATTTATATTTATATGAGTCTTTGTGTTGCTTTTAAAAGAAGTGCCTTCCTCTCTCCTTTCTTTTCTTTCCTAGAGCTGGGATTAGGGAGGGGATTTCAGATATTCATCATATATATTTTAAATGGAAGAGAAAAAAAGAGAGCAGGGGAAGGAAAAGAGGGAGGTGGGGGGAGGGAAGAGAGAAAGAAAGAAGAGGAGGCCTTTTCTCCATGCCTGGACTAATGTTGACAGTGTGTCACGAAACCAGGATTATCATTAATTTAGTTCTGTGCATCCAGGGTTTATTTTTAAGAAAGAGGAGGTAAAGAAAATGAGTCTGCAGAAATACAGAAATAATTTTATCTAGAGGATTGGAAGCAGCAGTCTTTTATCCATTAGAAAGATCTTGAGTGATGCATAACAATTTTGAACTTATATGGGAAATTCAGCAGGGTTAGAACTAAAGAAGTCCAGATGATTAAAGTTTAAAGATGTTATTGTTTTTCCATACTAGTATGCAAATCTAGTGGGTAATTTTAGGATGTAGCTATGAAGTTTCAGAAAACAGTTGAATATATCTGGAAAGCTTTCAAAATCTCTTTGTCAAGTAAATCAAAGAGCTTCAATGATTTTTTTTAACCTGTGATATGGAACAAATCATTCTATTAAATAAAATGACTCTTTTATTTTGAGCTATGTTTAGAAAATCACTCTGATCTCAGGGAGTCATTTCTGCTTATTTGTACCATAGGCCCAGTACACTGGACTTGTTGAAATCTTGACCATTTTCAGTGTAAAATTTTATTTTTACAAAAGTACAGTTGATCCTCAGTATTCACGGTAGTGATGGTCTATAAAGTCCCTCAAAATTTGCCTGAATTAGCAAGTACTGAACTATGGCACTAGGGGAAACACGGGGCTAAGTTAGCGTGAGCCTCTGGTCTCTGCATTTTGTCAACAGATGAGTACATATCTCTGTTTTATGTGTGTTTCTGTTTAAAGATGTCGTATATTTTGCTTCCTCCTTAAATTTGCATAAAATGATATAAGAAGATCTTTGTTTGGACAACCTTTTAGAGATTGCCTTCATTTAACCCATCTAGAAACAATGCCATTGTCTTCAGAACATTTTAGAGCAACATTTAAATACAGCCTCAGAACATAAAGTTTAATAATAAATCACATTGGGAGCAAGTAACTGATACTCATTAAATAAGGGGTTGATTCATTAACATTGAACAGCCCTATAACACATGCCTGAGCAAAGCTTTTCTAACACACATTTTCCTCATAAGGCACCTAATGGCTTTTTTGTGTCTAGGAATGCTAGATAGCATTTCAGCACTATGCTTGGTGTCCATGTAAAATAAGCAAAATCACCTACAAAAGGCAAAATAATGAGAAAACACTAAACATACTGCACTAAATATACTGCAAAAACCAACACTTGTTTACAATATGAGAGCTAAAACAAGAAGGCAGAGCCTTGCTTTGTTGGGACTCAGCTGGGAACATGTGTGAGGCAACTTAACTTTTCACTGCTCTGTGCGTACCCATGAATGATCACATAAGTGCTACAAATGTTGATTTGGGGATTATAAATAAATTTTAGCCAGTGGGCTAATTAGCAAATACAGAAAAATACAGAATCAGTGAATAATATGAGGATCAAATGTATTTATATTAAGCAGCAATGTTTTCATATATGATTGCATTTGCTCCAGATTAACAAAATATTTTCTGACTTAGCAATTACTTCAAGACCTACATCAAGAAATCAAGTTCACATAAATTCATGGAGGATACATTTTGAAACTAAACCTCCAAGTTTATTTTATACCCTGTATCAACAGCAATTTAAAAAAGCATTTTATGGATTGCAGATTTTTCTCACTTTTTTAGTTGTCTAATTTCACATTATAGATATTTTACTTTCCTCACACTTTGGGGTTTTATTCTCAGTTTCCTTTGTAAACCATTTTAATGTTCAAATCCTCAAATTTGATCTTTAGTTTCCTTTTTTCATGTCAATGGCAAGAGCTAATACCATTGCTATATGTTATGGTATAACATTATACCATATATATATAAATATATATATATATATATATATATATATATATATATATAACATACAGAGTGATTGACTGTATGTTAATAAAGTCATCAATGATGAAAAGCAGTGCCATGTACTATTTATGGCAAGCCCCAAAGAAATCATCACAGCAAAAACTACTAGGGTTTTTGTGCTAGACTGTTCCACCTTCAGTAGAGAATTATACACATTTTGAGAAATAGCCCCTGGAATGCTGCTGGACCCTGGAAGGTCAAAGGCTTTGACCATGGAACATCAAGTGACCATGTAGCCAGAAAATGGTTATCCTTAAGAATCTGAGGAAGGTATAAATGAGTATGTAACTTTATTGAGAAACCACTATAGGGCTTTTAAAACTTTATACACTTTCGTTTAAATAGATTTTAAAATTTTAATTTTAGAAGATAATTAGTCAAAAGTTTATAAGAGCATTGCAAATTCAATTTCTCTGCTAATAATAAAATAGGTAGTGAAAGTTGTATATAACTTGCTCATTTGAACCAAAAAAAGGACAAATTATTGTCTCATGGACACCCCACAATAAAGGGGGAAAGCACAATGCTTGATAGGCTTCCTTGAGTTCTAGAAGCAGCATATTCAACATTTAAAAATACTGCCTCAATCTATATACTGAGTGACATGTAAGGCCGCCAGCTATGAATGGAGCCCAGGCCCAGGTGGACTAGGTAGGAGGTTAGACTGCTGATTGGGCCCTGCGATTGACTGTATGTTAATAAAGTCATCAACGATGAAAAGCAGTGCCATGTACTATTTATGGCAAGCCCCAAAGAAATCATCACAGCAAAAACTACTAGAGTTTTTGTGCTAGACTGTTCCACCTTCAGTAGAGAATTATACACATTTTGAGAACTAGCCCCTGGAATGCTGCTGGACTCTGGAAGGTCAAAGGGCTTTGACCATGGAACATCAAGTGAACATGTAGCCAGAACTGCCAATCACACACCAAGTTTTCTCAGATCCACTGGGTCATCAGGTACAATGGACCTGGCAGCAATTCATTGTAAGGTGGAAATGAGCACAAGCAGAACTGGTAGGCAAAAACAAGCCTCACAAACAGATTTCCCCACCAATACCTCACTCTCTGAAAACAGACCTGTGACTGCATAAGGGATTTCATCACAACTAACAGGGGAGGAAAAAAGTGGCGCTCTGTTCACATATGGATCAGCTGAGGATGCAGGCGCAGCTAGAATTGGATGGTAGGTGCATTGTTGTCTCTCTCAGAGATGGTTTGAAAGACACTAGTGAGGAAAAAGCATTCCATGGGCAGATCTTCAAGAGGCACACCTAGTCACCCACTTTGTGTACAAAGAGAAATGGCCTGCAATTAGGATGCAATATGTAGTTAATGTTGCTACAATTTGGCCAGCCAAGTAGGAGCATCTAAAGAGAATGATGGGAAAATTGGGGCTTTGGAAGTTTAGGCAGGGTGTGGGGAAGCCTGATGTTTAAACATACGGGAGTGGGTATGAATAATAGAGATCTGTCTATATCAAGACACACCAAAGAGCATTCAACATGGAAGAGATAATAAACAATCACATAGAACAAAATGACTTGGCCAGATGAAAGAATCAGCCTCTGTCATTGGCCACCCTATGCTCTTACAGTGAACACAAGAGGGAGGCAGCATCGAGGAGGATTCAGATGGAGGCTATGCATAGGCCTGCCAGCATGGGCTCACTGCCCAGTTTGTTCTAACTACTTTCACTGCCAAATGTCAACCTGCCATTCAAAATATGGCACAATCTGTCAAGGACAGTAACCAACCACTTGATGGCAGACTGACCTCATTGAATCATTATGATAGGAATAGAAACATATTTTAATAATAGCTTAACTAATTTTCCTGCAGGGCCACAGTCACTGTCACTTTCCAATGGCTCACAATATGAATAACTCGCATGCATGAGCTCCCCCCTAACATCTCAACCACACAACAGGGACGCATGACAAAGGAGGTGCACATCAGACCATGACCTTGGAAACTGCTGGTTATAGCACACACTGCACTAATCAGAAAAACAATAGAGCAGCCTGTTAAAGGATAGCTGAAGTGCCAGCTTAGAGGTATTGCATTACCAATGTAGCAATATCCTCATAGATACATGATTTTAATGTAGCAATATCCTCATAGATATATGATTTTAAATAAAGGATTTTTATGTCATGCTGTGTTTGGGTAAAATACATGAGTTTGGGTGCAAGGGGAGGGAGCAGGAGTTACTCTTCTTATCATTATTACAAAAGATCCAATTTGGGAATTTTCAAATTATTCAAAATCTTGGTTCCCCAATGGCAATCATTTTACATAGAGGATAAAACAAAAGCCCAAGTGAACTATTAGCTAGGGTTGTTAGCATCAATTTGCCTAGATCTCTTGTGTCCAGGGATGAGAAACAAGAAGAGGAAATACATCTTGGTGAGAATCATTGACCTTGATCAGGAAGAGGTAGGACCATATTTATAGGTTGTAGCTTGGAGAAATATGCTTGTTCTCTTGCCCAATTCTGATCATGAATTGATGAGTATTGCAATCCAGGTCTGAGAAGAATATGGTGACCTGGGGCTCAGACACCTTGTGGGTGAAGGTCAGTGTGATGCCACCAGCCTAGCTACCAAGATGAGCAGGGGTGCTAGCTAATGGTGAGGGAAATCTTGAGTGTATGTTAAAGGAGAGAGATGATGAGAATCAGTTGCAGCAATGAGAATGGCTACAGTGGAGGCAGTAATTCACCCCAATGAACTTCTTCTAAATCATCCACAGGAAGAAAGACCCACCCGTGTCTTGGGGAACTACTCCCAAAACCCAAACATAGAAGGAGATCTGTGTGTCAGAGCGGGGGGCCTTGATGGGTTTGCTTCCTAGATCTCCTTTCAGGCCTGAAAGATTTACTCCTGAAGCTTTAGGGATGGAGCTGGAAGACAGCTCTCAGTTGTTATCCTTCTTTGGGGATTGCCTTAGCTGAAGAAAACTGTCCTAATCTTTCTTCGAGGGCAGCCTGCATGCAAGGGGGTGAATAAAGTCCCTGCCCTCTTTCCTAACTTGAGGAAATCTCAAGGCCATCCTATCTTTAGAGATCCCAGAGGTTTTTGTTGGTCCTACATCACACATTAACAATCACTGTGCTTGGTTCTGCTTCCCTCCCATCTTTTCCAGTAGTTTTGATACCAGATGCCTTCCCCCCAAAATTTCATGCATTCTAACATACTTCTTAAAATAGGATTATTAGGGAATTTAATTGAGACACCACCACCTGAGGTAGTAAGGATAATGAAAATTTTCAGTTAAAAATATTTAATCTCTTCTGGTTTAAATAAATTCCTTTCAGTTTAAAACTTCAGTTTATTGAATGTTGAACTCCAATTAGCTCTACTTTGGATAGTTCAATCTCTTTAGGCAAAAATTCATCTCACTATTTTCTTTCTTTTCTATTACTTTTTATCAAGAATGGAAATTGGATATGTGGAGTAGATGCAAGGCTTGTGTAAATTTGAGGCACTGTACTCTAATTTTCAAAGAAATGTTCTTTATCACCAAAACAAATACAAGCCTTGCAGAATAAGCAGTGAGTGTGAGCCTTGCTAGCAACTAGCAGAAGATGGCACAGGTTGTAATGCATAATTTGGCCTTCTTTAGCTTTGTCAGAGCATGATCTTCCTTCTTGGTCCTTGTTAACAATTTAGTTCCTTCTGTATGGTTTGGAATCTTGACCTTATCCTCCATTTGTTTATCGCTTAAGTATTCATTCCATTGCCTCAGGGCAAGCAGTACTTTTCTCAACACCTCTGTTTCAAATTCCTCCTCGGAGGCAAGTGAGACCCTCTAGGGTTTTCTAGTTCATAAATTGGTGAGAGTGACTTGGGAAGCTGAACTCCTTCCTTCCATCTATTTAATTAATCTGAGTTCCTAGGTTTATGCAGAGACTGTCTTTGATGTAAATATATTAAGGGCAAAAGCCCTTTATATTTCCACCAATTTATCTGATCTACTTCCTTCTCTTGGAGTCCAAGCCTGGAGATATGTCTAATTATCTACCTTCCTCTTTTTCTTCCATGTCTTCTTTTTATACAATTATTCCATGTGTTATTTTCTTATCTTTGGATATCACACCTCATGACCTGGGCACTGTATGTGACAGCATATTATCTATAGATTTAGGGAAGAAATTTTGTGATATGTATCAAGGTTTTAAAGTGATTTTTGGTATGCTGAAGGAATTTAAAAATACATGTCTCTTGGAAAACTTATCTTTCTAGCCTATTCTCTTATTCGTATTTTGGATATCAAAAGCTGAATATACTGGTTTTATCTCTTGTCATTTGTATAATATTGTAATTCCACCACCCAGTGACTAGATATTTGGGTTTATTAAGAACAATTTATGTAGAATGAAATACATTATATTTAAATTATATGAATATAATTTAAAAAATTCCCCTCAATATGGGATTTTTTAAAGTATTCTTTCATTGGGCACTTCCTATGTTTCACATACTCTGGTGAGCATTTTGCATATAACTTATTTAATACACACAATAGCTCTACACATCATTATCTTATTTTACATATTTCAGACTTATTAAACCACATACCAAAGCATATTATTAATAAATAACAGAGTCAAAATTAAAATCCATTTGGGTGCTTCCAAAGATTGCGCCATATCTCTATTGATACTATTTGAATGAATGCATACATATGTGAAGAAACAATGACTACCCAAACCATACAACTGTAGAAAGAAGCATGACTCCAGGGACTCAGTCAGCGAGAGGTTTTGTGTGTGTATATGGACTGGAAAAAGTAAGAGGTCACGGATTATAGTTTTGTGTGAGTGACTACCTGCTATTTTCATTACTATTATTATTATTGTTATTATTATTTGCATTTCCCTGACTGATAGGTCTCCAACTTTGTTCCTATAAATGTATAATAGGTAATGAAAAAATATCTGTATAATAAAGATATAAGAGACATGGAAGGAAAGGAGGGAAACAAAGAATATTGGTTGGGGATTCGGTCAGATTTTATTTTGCAAAAATGGCCACAACACTATCTCCCATCTCATAAGCTTTTCATACAATATGAACTTGATGTTCCTTTCATCAAGTATTGGTGTCTTAAACCTAGGTGATCTTTGTGATTGTCCTCATGAATAGAATATGACAGAATTTATATTATGTGACTTTCAAGACCATGTCATATGAGTGCCATATGCATTGCTCTCTTGTGAGGCTTGCTTTTGGAATTCACCCACAATGCTCTGAGGAAGCCCTGGTAGCTCATGGGCCCAGATCCACCGCTCCAACTGAAGTCCCATAAACTCGTTAGTCATGGGAATGAGCCACCCCAGCTGATGCTATGGGGAGCAGGCATGAGCCAGCCCAACCAAACCCTTTCTACCTTATAGATGCATGAACCAAATAAATGGTTGTTGTTGATTTAAGCTATTAAAAGTTGGGGTAATTTTTATGGAGCAACAGTTAATTGGAACACATCTCTTCAGAAAAATCACCAACTTGTTAAATGAGTCTGATTTTTTAAAATTTTATTTATCAAAATTTTGTTAAATACTGTTTTAATTTGCTAAAGCTGCTAAAATACAGTATACCAGAAATGGGGTGACTTATAACAATGGGAATTTATTAGTTTACAAGCTTACAGTTTGGAAGCCATGGAAATGTCCACTCCAAGGCATCATCTAGGTGATACCTTCTTCTTGAGAGACAAGCTGCAGGCAATCCTGAACTCCGCTGTCAGGTGGCAAGGCACGTGGTGGTGTCTACTGGGTTCTCATCTTCCAGATTGTTGCTTCCAGCTCCTGGTCGGTGGCTTCCTGTCAGTTTCTATTGCTTTCTCTCAGCTTCTATGTCATTTTCCGTCTTCTGTGTCTTTCTCTCTGTATTTCATTCTCTTAGAAAAGGAGTATAGTAAGAGGATTAAGACCCACTTGGGGTATGCTGCAACAGAAATAACCTAATCAAGAGGTGTCACCCACAAGAGGTCTACATCCACAAAATGGGTTAGCTTTAAGAATATGATCTTATGGGATCCATTCAGCTTCAGACTATCACACATATATACCTTTGAAAGCACAGTTTGTCAATTGTAACAGCTTATTTAAAGTGGGAAGCAACACTATTATTGTCATGGATTAGCAGAAGGCATTTGTAGATGAATCTGTAAGGGAGTATTCCTTAGGAATTTTATTTTGGCAAAAGATTTCCTGACATAAATAAATTAATCAAATCATTTCAGCATCTTTGGTTATTTGTGAGGAGTTTTGATATCTACTCTTCTATTTTGTAGTCTAAGGATATCTGGCTATGAGGAAATGCCTCCGATAATAATTTGGGATATGTTTTGTTGGTTTATGTTATGTTTTGCTGATAATAAGTTAAATATCAGCATTCTGTCTGTTCTGTTGAAGTTCTTCAGCTTTGATGGCAATCCTTCTCAGAATTACAAACTGTTTCCTTGATGAGTAATTGATGTAAAAGAATTTTTGGACTCACTGTAAGTCAACATAATTGCAATTAATTTGTTAAATCCTAGCTATTTTACTAGATATCAGTAATAATTTAATTTATCACCCATACTCTGGTGATGTAGGAAAATTTTGCATCTGTTAAATTAGCTTTGATAATCCTGTTGCAAGGAAAAACAGGATTTTATATTCTAGATATAAAATGATTTTCTTCTCCATTTCAAAGATAAATATTTGTAGTGTACATTTTTGTTGTTTGCATTTTGTCCAGGAGGCTGCTCAGGAAACTAACCCACTCCAAATTCCAAGGGTAAGGCTTCATTGCTTCAGAGTTGATCCCACTAATGTGATATAGAAATTGGTTCAGGAATTGGTTTATGGCTTTATTAACACCATGTGACTTCAGGGGAATTTGTTGGTTGCTTCTGGGAAGCAATGTTCTTAACCTTGGTAGTGAGCCACGGAAAAAAAAATGTTCCCCGCCTTGGAAGCCTGGACTTGCTTTAACCATTTTACCACCATGAAAGAGTCCAATTTGTGGGTGAATCCAATGCATAGAAGAGGGTCCAGACAAGGAATTCAGGGAACAATAGAAGCACTGAATTAAGCCAAAACCAAAGCCTTCTCTATCTGGCCTGGACTTCAAAATATGTGGGCCAATTAATGTCATATGTTGTATAAAAGATTGAATTGTGTTTCCTATTACTTGCCTCCTAAATAGCATATTAATTCAATAATAAATGCCCATTTCAAAATGGAAATCCTTGAGGTAAGGAATGGAAACAAGGGACCTGGCCCATTTATAGTAAGTATCGTGGAAGAAAGGACTTGTGAACAAATTTTAATTTTTAAAATAAATTGAAAACTTTAAAATAAACTACTGATCATTCTGCATTAAGAGTTTACCAAGGATATATGTTCTTTAATCTCTCATCCTTTAATCTTCTACACAATTCCCACCCCAAGAATTTAGTGGATATATGAATGAATAGGAAAATTGACATCATATTTTATGGCTAGAACCATTTCAGGGACTATGAAGGAGGGGCTTGTTTTACTAAAAAAAAGTTAATACATTAGGGACCAAAGAGAGAATGGTTCATGGACCTGATCTGATTCTGGGGGCTTAGGTTGTAGAAATCCTGCATCACATACCAGGGATTATGTCTATAGTAAATGGGAATCCCTTGATTTCTCATTGCTTACCACATCTGTTTCCCCATTAAAGCAAACTGCTGTGCCCTGGAGTTTGCTTGACACAAGAGTCTTTAGAGTAATTTTTCCCTGAAAGGAATTTCTTATTCTTTTTCAATTATAGTTTTCCATGTGGGTTCATGACTCACCAAGTAAAATGCTTCTTGTGTTATTATTCTAGGCTTTTTGTGTTTGTTTGCTTTTTGCTAAAAAAGAGCAACAACAAAAAACAAATTGAAGCTGGTCACAAATAACAATGTACAATTTTTACTTTCATATGTCAGAAAAAAAATCCTACTTACTTCCTATCAATTTTGTCAATTTAAATACCTGAAGACTAGATGCTATTTAAAAACATGCTAAATTTTTCTCCTGCTATAGTTTGCTCATAATTATTTTTATGTGTGGAAATTGGAATTGTTATGAAATAAAATTTAGTTATCCTTGCGGAAGGATTCAGTGGTATTAGTTTAACATGAAGATTCCTCTAGATAATTTTAAAAGTGGGAAATACTTCCTTACAAACTATAACAATCTCCTTCTATACATTCTATGATATGAAAGAGCCCTGAAGAAACAGAATGGTCACCATTTCACTGGTACTGATTATACGTTCATGACCATCCATGGATGTTGAAGGATGACATTCACTGTAAGACTTCATAGAAACATGAGCGGCTTAGAACAATCAACTGCGTCATGATTGCTACCAATTAGAGGATAAAGAAGTATAAAAGAAAGTTGTCCTGTTTTCATCTATGGATGATATTTTTTAAAATCTTCAGTAAGCGAGGGCTTCAAAATTGTGGAATATGACAGCCTCAGTGTACAGTTCCTTCAAAGATACAGTAAAAACAACAACTACTAGAAAGAGCCAGAATCAAATTTGTCAGTAATCTGGAAAAGAGTAAACCGTTTAAAGCAACCAAGGAAACGCTGAATCAAAAGAAAGAACACTTAAAAATAGTAGGAATTTACTTGCCCTTGCTTCACCCTGTCCTGTCCTGAGTGGCAGACTTGAAGGTGGCTGCTGTCCCATGTGGGGCTCTGGTCCCAAGTTTGGGAGGGAGCAGTATAGGCTTCACTTAATAATTATTTTGTTGGTCAGTTATAAAGTGTCTGGTGGACATCTGCAGGACTGACACTAAGTGTTTGTCAGTGTTTACTAACTGCTCTAAGACATTGTAAGTCGATGGAAAAACCTGAATCCCTTTGGAACAAAGGATTGAGGTTGAGACCACCTAAAGCACTGTGTGGAAGAGGAAGAGAGGCTCTTTGGGAAACTAGGACTTTCAAAGGCATGTATACTGGGGAATTTAGAAAGCCATCACATGCCCAAGATAGGACACATGCTCAGAAAAAACCTGAGAAGACCCAAGCTTTCACCCCCTGACTGATTTATAGGCTCAATGCAAACAAGAAGTTTAGGCTGAAAAAGAATTGTAAATGGTCTTGCTCAGTATCAAATGAGTGCCCCAGTGCAGATCCATCCAGAAAGATTGGAAAGGCATTTTTGTTGTTGTTTTTTAAGCTTCAGGCCTTTAAGGAAATCTTAGTCAAAATATAAGCTGAAAACAAGCTAAGTCTTCAAAAATTAAGATCAGAAAACTCTGGGGAAGAGGAAATATGATTTAAGTTACCATATTTTAATAATCTAATGCCCAGTTTTCAATAAAAATATCACAAATCATAAAAAAAAGCAGAACAAGACAAAACGGGAAAGTATGGCCTCATTCAAAGAGAAAAAATGTAAAACCAACCCAGAGGAAGCCTTCACATTGGGTTTACTAGATAGAGCCTTTAAATCAACTTTCTTAAATATGTTCAAAGAGTCAAAGGAAACCTCAGAAAAATAATTCAAGGAAACCAACCAAAGACATCTAGAATATAGAAAACTATAAGTCAATATCTTTTAAGAATATAAATGCAAAAATCCTCGTCAAAATGCTAGCAAACTGAGTTTAGCAGCAAGTTAAAGAATTATACAGCATTACAGCATGATAAAGTGGGATTTATCTCAGAATGCAAGGATGATTCAGCATACAAAACTCAATCAATGCAATACAGCACATTGACAGAATGAAAAAAAATTAAAAACCTACATGATTACTTCAGTTGACACAGAAGTATTTGACAAAATCCAACATTTTTCCTGAGAAAAACTTTCAAAAAACTTGAAGAGAAGGGAACTTTCTCAACATGATTAAAGACATTTATGGATAACTCACAGATCATATCATACTCAATGGTGAAAGACTGAAAGCTTTCCCACTAAGACCAGGAGCAAGACAATGCCGCTTACTTCTGCTACTGTTTTTCAGTATTGTACAGGAGCTCTAGCCAAAGGAATGGGGCACGAAAAAATAATAAAACATCTAAACTGAAAAGGAAGAAGTAAAACTATCTTTATTCAAAGAGTATATTATCTTTTATCTAAAATACCATAAAGAAAGCTACAGATATCAAAATGTTTTGGTACTGGCATAATGACAAACATATTGACCAATGAAAAAGAATTGAGAGCCCAGAAAAAAACCCTCACATCTATGGTCAGTTGATTTTTTAAAATGTAGTTTTACTGAGATATATTCACTGAGATGCATTCACACACCATACAATCCACTGAAATTATACATTATCACATCATCCAATAGTTGTGCATTCATTATCAGGATTATTTTTAAAACATTTGCAGTACTCAGAAAAAGAAATGAAACCAAAAAAGAAAACACCAAACATTCCATACCCCTTACCCCATCTTATTTGGTCAATTGATTTTTTTCTCTCTCTCTTTTTTTCTTTGTATGCTGTATGGCTGGGGTCACATCTCATTCTTTTTCCATGTAAGTATCCCATTATTGGAGCACCATTTGTTAAAATTTGGGGGGGTGGGGGTGGGGTGAGGAAGTGCATGAACTTGGAATTGAACCCAGGTCTCCTGCCTAGCAGGTGAGAATTCTACCACTGAACTACCTTTCCACCTGGTCAATTGATTTTTAAAAGGGTGAAAAGACCTTTCAGTGGTCAAAAATAATTGTTTTGTTTTTTCAGAAAATTGTGCTGTGAAAACTAGATATCCACATGAAAAAGAATGAAATCAGATCCTTACCTTACCCCATATACAAAAATTATTTCAGAATGGGTCAAAGACTAAATTTAAGAGCTAATATAGAAAACTATTAGAATAAAATATCAGATAAAATTTTAATGACTTCTTATTTTACAATAGTCTCTTAAATACAATATCAAAAGAAGAAGCAATACTAAGAAAAAATAGGTAAATAGGACTGCATTAAAATTAAAAACTTGAGTGCATCAAAGAACATCATCAAGGAAGTAAAAAAAGAAACCCATAAATGGGAGATTGAAAATCATATACTTTATAAGGATTTAATATCCTGTATATATGTACACACAGACACACACATATATATATGTATGTATGTATTTAAAAACTCCTACAATGTGGCAAGAAAAAGACAAATAATCCAATAAGTATACGGGCCAAGGAATTGAATAGACTTTTCTCTGAAGAAAATATATAAATAACCAAAAGTATATGAAAAAATCCTCAACATCTTTAAACACTAGGGAAATACAAACAGTAACCACAGTTTAGACACTTTACACCTACTAAGATGAGTATAATACAAGATAATCGAAAAAGGAAAGTAACAAGTGTTGGTAAGGGTGTAGAGAAATTGAAACCCTTACAGATCGCTCATAAGAATTAAAATGATGCAGGTGCTGTGAAAAAGTTTGGCAGTTCCTCAAAAATATAAACATAGAACTATGATTTAACCAGCAATTCTACTCCTACATGAATACCCAAAGGAATTAAAAACAGAGAAAACAGCGACCACTTCTTAATCAAAAGGTGGAATCAACCCAAGTGTCCTTCAACACAAATAATGGAATATTATTCAGCCATAGAAAAGAATGAATTTTTGGTGCAAGTGGATCAACTTTGAAAACATTTCACTAGGCAAAATCAGCCAGGCACAAAAAGACATATATATATGAATCAACGTATGTGAAATATCCAGAATAGGCTAATTTATAGAAAGAGAAATTAGATTACAAGATACCAAGGGATAGGGGGAAGTGTGTGAGGAGTCATTATTTAAAGGGTACAGTTTCTGTTGAGGTGATGAGAAATTTTGGAAATAGTGGTGATAGTTGCACATTATGAATATAATGTCACTGAATGGTACATGGCAAAGTTTATGCTATATTATATTTGACTACAACCAAAATATAGTAAAACAAAAATCTTTGATATGGTTTGCAATTATTTTGTCTTTTCATAGAACTCAGTAATATGTATTAAATTGTGAGGCACTTTCTACTTTGATTATGAGGATATTGCTCTCCATCTTTTATATTATAATGAGACTCACTTGAGATCCACACTTCTATTTTAATCAGTCCCCTTAGTAAGATTGCATTTTGTTTAAATACTACTAGTGGTTATGAGATATTTAGTTAAAATATTTAAATTAGTTCACCAAATGGTAAATGGATACTTTGATATGGCAGATACTTGTTTTCTTCAATTTAAGTTTTAGTGAAATTTGAAATTTCATATAGTTCAAATGAGAAGAGAAACTTCTTAGCCTTTCTTTTATTTTAACATTTTTCTTTTGTACAGACTTCAGAATAGATTATTTCCATGTGGTGATTTTAAAGACATGGGACCCTTCCTGGTTTTGTGAATATCATCAGAAGCTGTCAGAAGAAAAGCCCTCTTTGGAGTTATGCTGGTTTCTGGCACTGGGAACTGGAGAAGGAGTGATTCCTAAGCAGAGGTACATAGGAATCTATGCTTTCTCAAAATACACAATGTCTTATTTTCTGGCTGTAGATTCTGATGTCTTCTTTATAGTGCCAAGATGGATAGAAGAGAAAGAGAATAGGACAGGAAGTTCAAACAAACTTTTCAGACATTTCAATATTCTGACACTCACTTTATTTTCCTCCAGTTGGTAACCACTGACCTAGATTACAAGTGCCACCTCTAATTCATCATTGTATCACTAGTGCTGACCATAAAGCCTGGTAAGAGAAGGCAAAAATATTCTTGGAATGCTGGATAAATATTAAATAACCAAGTATTTCCTCTCTCTCTCTCTCTCTCTAATCATCCCTTTCTCTTAACTTTGCTATATTAACACATTTGAAAAAATTAATTCATTCAACATAAAATTATTTATATATCAAAATATGCTAGAACCAGTTGAGAAAACAATAAAATTGTTAGTACTTAATGCTACTTGTACAGTTGCATTTTTAGCTATCTAATAACTTATTACAATATTGGCTTATAATTTCAAATGGCAGAGTGGTATTAGTTTATTTTCATAGATTTTAATCTTTGAAAATAATTTCCTTGAAAGCCAGGCATATATTGAACATAATTGCTTTTTTTCTAATGAGAGAATCTATAGCAGCAAAACAAAAATAAAACAGAAGTGTTTTAATCTAAACCTGACATTCTTGGGGGAAAATACTCTATACCCTTAGAATTTCAAAGCTGGGAATTGGAAACCTAGAACATATGTGATATACCAAAATAAATCCATATTCTAGATTTTAAATATAATTTAGTTAGTTATATTAAATATATTATACCTGATCACACGATCTTAAACCCTCCAGCCTCTAATTCAGACATTTAAATAAAATTATTTTTCAAACACATAAGGACTTCAATTCCGTGATCTCTCAAATTTCTCACCATCTCACCATCTGGCCTTCCTCTGTTCCTCCAGGTTTCCAATGGCCCATCCATTTTTCTTATAACCTAAGATGTCAACCATTCTGTTTCCAAAATTCCCATATCCCATTGAATCTCTGTTATACATGACTGGAAAAAATTCCACTAATAGATAGGTATAAAGGCTTCCTTTTCTTTGCCTTGGTATAAAAAATATATAACCATGGAGTTTTGTACCATTATACATTTAAGGGTTACAACTTCAGTTGGGCCCTGAAATATCTTCCATGGTCTATCCATACTTCTCAAGTCAACCAGTCCTTTCCTTATTCACAGAAACAATTTATATACTTTTTGCACCTAACAAAACTCCCATCCACTAACCTCTCTAACCCTGTGGTGCTCTGAAGCTGCATGTTCCCCAGGAAAAACATGTTCTTAAATTTAATCCTTTCCTTTGGGTGTGAACTCATTTTAAGTAGGACCTTCTGATGTTCCCTCAGTTAAGAAGGTGTAGCCCACTTCAATCAGGATGGGCCTTAATCCTTTACTGGAGTCGTTTATAAGAGAATGAAATTCAGACACAGAGAAAGCCACAAGAGGCAAGGAGCTGTACATGTAAGAGAAGAGAGAGACAGCAGATGCCAGCATGCATTTTGCCATGTGATAAGCTTAGGACCCCAGGTTCACAGGCAGCCTGCTCCAGAATACCACAGTTTTTGAGAAGAAAGCATCACCTTGATTATGCCTTGATTTGGACTTTCTTTTAGCCTCAAAACAGTAAGCTATTGAATTTCCACTGTTTAAGTCAACCCATTTCATGGTATTTGTTTGAGCAGCCTAGGAAATTGAAACAGCTATCTTTGCTTCTAGTTCAAAGAAGCCATCATAAAATAATTAATTTCTTCTCAACAAATCTACTAAGTAAACACCACTACACACATTTGTTTTTTTGCTACTTCACTGGTGTAAGTTATCTGTCAGAAATTCTTAACCTCCCTTTTTGATCTTTGCTCAGCCATTGCTATAGAAAGTTTGTGAATGATTGTCTATATCCTCATCACTATTGATTCTTATCAACCTCAAAATGATGCTCTGTTGGAAGAAATCTGATTTTCAGTTTGAGCATTAATCATCATTTCATTCTTTTTTTTCTTTTTCCATTTGAATGATCAGTTGAATCTTCAAACTTAGAACAACAGGCATTGAACAACAGTGAGACAAATAAATACAATTAAGAGTATTATGAGAAGGAAGAAGTATGATCCAAAAATTCTCAGACCTGACCAAGGAAACAGCTCCCAAGGACTTCCTGAGTGTACTTTAGATAGCCAAGTTGCTTATTCATTTGCCATGGATATAAACTGCTTCACCTCAGTTGTAATGCTAGTCCAGATATTATGTAAAATATCATGAATGGTGCAGACTACAATCAAGATGGTCAAAAGAAAATCCAAGGCTACCTTATTATATGTTTTTACTTGCCTAAGGAATTTTAATCTGTTGTTTAGGTCTCTATTATTTATAGTTTTAGTCAAAGTGAGGGGTAAATTTTTAATGATCACTTCAAAATCTCCAATTACTGTAGATGTTGAATTAATATCCTTAGGTACCTATTCCACCAGTTATGTTTTATTTCTTCAAAAAGGGTTTTATCCTTTTGGATTATCTGTGAGGGTGCTAGGATTGCCAACCAGTAACTCCAGAAAACAACTGTTCTTAATCCTGAGTTGACACTGAAGAGCTTAATCTCCTACATAAAAAAAAAAGTATTCCAGAAGCTTCAAAAGAGATGGAAGTAATCTTATTGGCACTGAAATATGTCATTTTTGGTGTTGTCATGACAAACAGTCATTGTTGCCTCCTAAGAATTGGTATATTCATTTATCTAATGTGAGGATATCTTCATTTATTACTCATGTGTTATCTCCAAAAGTTATCATTATGGGTAAGGTCAGTGAAACATAACTTTATATTATTTTTCATGTTGACTGCCTAGCAATAGCCTGGGAAAGCTGAATTAGGGTAATGATTGTTCCTAGTAAATCTTAAACCTAAGGAAGTTATTAGTATTAATAATATGAAAAGGGGCAAATCCCCTTGCATGAACAAAAGGATAATTTTTAAAAATTGCAAATCAAGGTGTGACATATAGAAAACTTTTTCCATTGGTCTTAAGCAGAACTCTACATGGTGCTTTTCTGTTTGTTCCAAGGGTCTTTGGTGAGCAGATAGATAATGTCTATGGACCAATAACTTCCAAAATTTCTCTAAAGAATATCAGTTTAATAGGTTTGTTAGGAGTAATTAATAATTCTTGTTGGATTTTACTTGAGAAATATGTATCCAAGATTTAATTCCTTGTCATTTAACTGCTTTTAACTTCTCCAGAATCCTTGAGAAGATTTTTGTTAGCAATGTTTGAGGGAATTTTTTTTTTTTTAATATCTTTCTTAAGACACTGGTTCACTTGGTTTTAGATCACAGAGGGACTTGGGAGATATTTTCTGAGGAAAGGCAGTGAATTATATTTGATTATTCCCCTATAAAGTTAGTAGCTCAGCATTTAAATTATTAGAATCAAGTTTTAATGGCAATGCTTCCAGTTGCAGGAGCCTGTTTGTGACTGGTTTATAAAGAGACAATCCATAGCTGAGGGACAAACCCACAGGGTCCTGTGAGCTCATGGTAGAACTTTACACTCATTAATATCTAATAGGTTAGCTAATTTCAGATTTAATATATTTTTTCCACTTTTCAAGAGAATTGACCGTGATAAGTGACAAATACTTACATAATTTATAAACAACTGTTCCAGTAAAATATGTTCCTTTCTCACTGGATAGATAAATTGGAACATGCCAGCTAGGGAACACAAAATCTGGTTTTGTTTTAGCCTTTGTGAGGGTTGTGGCTTTTCTATGGGAAAATACTTTAAACAACCCAGAAAATAAACATACTCTCATTAGGACATCATCATAATACATAGAAGACAGGAATTATATAAAGTCTGTTTAGAGAGACTGAAGAGTTTTTTTTTAGGGCAGGGCTCCAGTTCATGTCTCATCTTTACTCTTTTCCCTGAATTATGCCAGTCATGGAAGAGTCATAAATTTCCCCACATTACTATTTTAGAAAACCTTTCCTACCAGTGTTAATATTACAGACAATTAGTCTCTACTGTGTTGTTTCAAGGAAGATTTTTGCATGTGTCCATTTGAGGTTTTATTGGTACAACTAGTGGCTATTCTACATTAACTAGAGCTCATCTTTGTGAATCTTAACAACCCAGTCATTCCTAGTGCTAATTATTAGAATATAGTGGCCACATTTTACATATCTATGATAGAATATTTGAACTTCACCATGGGTTTATAAATTTTATAGAGATTTAGTTGGAGCAGCCTGTTTAGCATGATGGTCTGCTAAAACATTCACTCAAGCTTCTGTTTTATCACTTTTATTGTGGACCTTTATAATAAAAGGCATTACATAATTATTATTCCAAATATATTGACTTTCAGTGTTATATTTTTCCTTTTATTTATAGCAATTTGATAAACCCTAGGAAGGGCCAACATTTGACCATTTGAACAGATTTTGCTTCTGGTAAGAAAGAAGAGATTATTTAATATCCAGCCTGATATCAATACTTTTTATATTTAAGATAATTTTCATGAAGGAAAATTAAGACATATCTTGGTATGGGAATAGAAAAAAATTCTTTTCTGGGCACATACATTTCTCTAAATCCAGAAACACAATCGTGAGACCATTCTTCACGTGTAAGAATTATGGACTAGCTTAACTAAGAATTTTACACAAGTGAATGGCAATATGAAAAAAAAGAAAGTAACAATAAATTATAGTTTGTCAAACAACTAGTAAAAATAAATTGCTGGGGGATTTTCATTTGCCATAGGGAATTATTGAATATAGTAGCATCAGATTTAAAGGCAATCTTAATACAAGACATGTAGATACTTTGACTAATTTATTTGAGAACTATAATTGCTCTGAGGCATGAATTATGAACTTTAGATACTGGATCAGGGGATAAGTTATAATAGGGTCTTTCATGTGTACCAAACCACTGAGTTAATACCCAGATTCTAATCTCTTTATATTCATATGAAAAGAGAGATTTATAATAATCTAAGAATAATCAATCTGAATTCATAAGGGCTTTGCTTCAATTATTCTATCTATGACCAATGAGTCTTTTCCCCATAGGGGTTCTGAAACCATGGCTAATTCTTCATTAATTTCCTAATTCAGGCATAATATAGGTGTCCTAATGTCAAGGTCAGCTATATTCCAATTGTGTGCAGAGAAATAAAAGAAAGTTATAATATATTTTATATGGTATTTGTATTTGTAGAGTAGATCATACTTATTAATTTTTTTTACTGATTTTCTCATAAAGGAGAAGAGACTAGTCCTTTAATTATAGTTCCACAATTAAAGGTATATATGTGTTAGAATTTTGGGAATGATTTAGGATTGTTAGAAACTTCCATTACTTGAGTGGAAGTAGTAAGTAGTTCTAGTAAACCAGAGTAAATAAAGTTAATTTTCCCTCAGACTTTTTACAGTTTACTGCATGCAAAAGTTTTTTGGCAATTTTCATATTTTCTGGTGCAACCTGATTTTTTTCTTTAAGAAAATATTACCCTTTTTCCCTCTTGCACTTATCACCATTTGCCTTCATTCTAAGCTTTTATTTGTCAAACATTCTTAACATTTTTTCTAAAAATGCATTGTTCTATGAAGGTGGAATTAATTGCATATAGAATAGCATCTATATTTGGAGACAATGCCACTTGGAGGTTGTATTTGTAAAGGTTTTAAAAGGAAGCAGAACCAACAGGAGATATCTGTAAATACGAGATTTTATGGAAGTGTTTCATGCAACTGTGGGGATGCATGAGTCCAAATTCCACAGGATAAGCTGCAGGCTGACAGCTCTGATAAAGGTCATAAATGAACCCCCCAGGAAAGGTTGGCTGGCTGAAGTGGAGAGAGAGATTCTCTCTCTGACTTCTCCTTTCAAGCTTTTGATTGATTAGATTAAACATCACTAATTGTGGACAACACTCCCCTTGGTCAATTGCCAGTGTAATTAGCTATGGATGCAGTCACAAGCTGATGATTTAATAAACCAAAGTTCTGGTTCATTAACTAGTCACAAAATGTCCCTACTGTAAAGATTAGGCCAGTGCTTCTTGACCAGACAACTGGGCACCATCACCTGGCCAAGTTGACACATGAACCTAACCATAGTTAGTCTACCTCTTGTCAACTTGGCAGCTATACGTATCCCCTTAAATCAAACTTAATCTCTAAATAGAACACAATTACAGATAATTTTTTCACCTAACAATTCTCAACTGTCCTGCACACAAATGGAAATGCACTACATCTCTCCAGTGTAGTGTAGAAGTCCTGGGGTAACATTCACTCTTAAACTTTATGTTCTATAACTTCACTACATGACATGAACAATAAAACTTATGTCATATGGTAAGAGGATAAAATAAAGAAGAAAACAAAGATATCTGCTTTATGTACAAATAAAAATATACTCATAACAAAGCAAGGAAGAAATATTCATACCATCAGATCTTGTTTCTATAACTAGCTACATGGTCATAGTTCATATATATCACTACGTTCTTTCACTACCCTTTCCATGATCCCTTTAACCTCAGCATGCACTTCAGGTGGCAGTGATTCTTTGTCTCATGGGGGACCCAAACCTTCATTCCTGAAGTTTCTGGGCCATTGATTGTCCTACCTGGATTGGATTGTTGCACTTTTGCATTGATTTTAATCACAGGGCATGATAATACTAAGAGATGACCTAGGACATCTCCTGTATTTCAAGAAAACTTTTTTTTTTTGCCTCCATTGCATAGTTGCAGGCCTATTTCCCCTTGATAGTCAGGATCAATCAGTCACCCTGAAAGTACAATAATCTTCTTCCTTGCCTGTTGATTCAGAGGCATGAGAAGCCCAAAGTGGCTAGGTGGCTGTCTTAACTTTCCTGTTCAATGGAATCATTGTTGTGTCTCCTGGTAGGAGCACTAGTTTTTTGGAACTAAGACCTATATATCAACAGAACTTAAGGTTTCAGGTGAAGGAAGCAAAAATATTTTAGGTGGCTCACTACTGGTTATAATGAGTGGTGCCACTCCCATTTCTACCCCTTGATTCCTGGATCCTTGAATCCTGGCTTTGGAAGGAACAGCACGTGGAATGGACACTGATTCAGAGCATACACAGCCTCCTGGAGAACATTGTTCCAGCCCTGCAGAGTATAGCCACCCAGTTGGCATGGTAATTAAGTTTTCATATGGCCATTCCACCATTCTACTAGCTGCCTTTGGATGATGGGGAACATAGTAATCCAGAGAATTCCATGAACATGTGCCCATTCCTACACTTCATTTGCTGTGAAGTGGGTACCTTGATCAGAAGCGATGCTGTGTTGAATACCATGATGGTGGATAGGGCATTCTGTAAATCCAAGGATGGTAGTTTTGGCAGAAGCATTGTGTGTAGGGAAGGGAAACCCATATCTGGAGTCTGTGTCTATTCCTTTTAGAACAAATCACTGTCCCTTCCATGATGGAAGTGATCCAATGTAATCAAATTGCCATCAGGTAGCAGGCTGATCACTTCAGGGAATGGTACCATATCCCTGATACTGAGTATGGATCTCATACTCAGCCTAGTAGACTGGGCACTCGTCAGTGGCTGTAGCCAGGTCAGCCTTGTGATTGGAAGGCCATGTTGCTGAGCCCATCCCTACTGCCATGACCACTTTCTTCATAAACCCATTGGGCAATGACAGGAGTGGCAGGGGAAAGAGGATGACTGGTATTTGGAGAATGGGTCATTTTACAATGGTGTGCTGCTGTGCACACCCAAATTTATAACTTGGTGGGTCAGACAACACCCAACTCATGGTAGGCCACACAGGTCTCATGGTAACTTGGTGGCCCATGGTTAAGTGTTCAGTCTCTACTAAGGCCCAGTAGCAGGCCAAATGTTGTTTCCAAAAAGGAGATACTTATCTATAGAGGATGGCAAGGCTTTGCTCAAAAATCCTAAGGGCCTGCATATTGATTCTCCTATATGGGCCTGCCAAAGGCTCTAGACGGCATCTCTATTTGACACTGACACTTCCAGCACCATTGGATCTGCTGAATCTTATAGCTCAAGTAGTAGAGCAGCTTGTACAACAGCCTGGACCTGTCACAGAGCCTTTTCTTGCTCCAGTATCCACTCAAAACTATCAGTGTTTCTGTTCACATTGTAAATGGGCAGGAGGAGCACACTGAAATGAGGAATATGTTGTCTCCAAAATCCAGAAGCCAACTAGGTATTGCACCTCTTTTTGGTTGTATGAGGGGCCAGTTGCAACAGCTTATCCTGTACCTTTGAAGGGATATTTTGATGTGCCCCATGCCACTGGACACCTATAAATTTCAGAGGTGGAAGAAGCCTGAACGTTTGTTGTATTTATCTCCCATCCTTTTAGAAACAAATGTCTTATCAATAAGTCTTGAGTAGTTGCTACTTCTTGCTCACTGGGTCAATCAACTTGATATCATCAATATTATGGACCAGTGTGATATCTTGTGGGTGGAAGAAATTATCAAGGTCCTTGCAGACAAGATTATGACATAAGGATAGAGAGTTGATATACACCTGAGGTAGGACAGTGAGGGTATAATCCTGGTATTGCCAGCTGAAAGCTGTTTCTGGTGGTCCTTACTAACAGTTATTGAGAAAAAAATCATTTGCTGGAACAATAGCTGCATACCAGGTACCAGAGGATGTGCTGAGTTGCTTAAGTAATGACACCACATCTGGAACAGCAGTTGCAGTTTGAACCACCACCTGGCTTAAGTTCATGATAATTTGCTGTCATCCTCCAAGACCCAGTTGTTTCCTGCACAGGCCAAATAGGAGAGTTGAATGAGGATGTGGTGGGAATCACCACCCCAACCTCTTTTAAGTTCTTATGAGTGACACTAATCTCCATAATCCCTCCAGGAATCCAGTATCACTTTTGATTTACTATTTTGCTAGGTAGGAGCAGTGGTAGTGGATTCCACATGGCCTTTCCTACATAATAGCCCTCACTCCATGAGTCAGAGAATAAGTATGTGGATTCTGCCAGTTGCTGAGTATGTTGATTACAATTACACATTCTGGAACTGGGGAAATAACCACAGAATGAGTCTAGGGATGCTCTGGGCCTCAATGTGAGATGGACATGAGCTAAAACTCTATTGATCACCTGACCACCATAAGCCCCTTCTCTGACAAGTAGAACAGAGTGATGTTTTGGGACTCCTGGAATTAATGTCATTTCTGAGCCAGTCTCTAATAATCCCATAAATATCTGGTCATTTCCTTTTCCCCAATGCATAATTACGGAGTGTGCCAGTATGAAAGTTGTATGCACCACAGAAAAGTCATGTTTTAATTCTGATCCAATCTTGTGGGAGTAGTCATTTCTTTTGTTTATTCATTTATTTATTTATTTTTATTGGTGTATATTATATAGTCACACCATGTAATCACCAAAGGTGTACAACCAATGGTTCACAATATTATCATATACTAGTGCATTTAATATCACAATCGACTTTTTTATGAAAAATAACACATACACAAAAAGCAATAAATTTCAAAGCACATTGCAGCAATTAGTAGTAGAACAGATTTCAAAGTTTGTTATGGGTTACAACTCCACATTTTATGTTTTTTCAACTAGCTGCTTCAAGACACTGGCGATTAACAGAAATGCCAATAGAATGATTCAGCAATCATACTCATTTGTTAAACCCTATCTTCTCTGTATAACTCCACCGTCACTCGTTAGGGGTCTTTGGGCTGTGACCATTCTAACCTTTTCATGTTGGAAGGGGCTGTTGATAATATGGGTTATTCGGATGGAGCTAGTTGATGGAGAGGTTATCTCCTCTGCATTTCAGGACTTTCTGGTCTAGGGATCCATCTGGAAGTTGTAGGTTTCTGGGAAGCTACCCTATTGCATAGAACCTTTGTAGAATCTTATATAATGCCCTAGATGCTCTTTATGATTGACAGGAATGGTTTTGGTTGGGAATTGGAAAGCTATAAAAGGTAGCAATGTCTAACTGAAGCTTGAATAAGAGTGACCTCTACAGTAGACTTTCAACTATATTTGAACTGTCTGAGATACTAACACCTTACTTGTTATACTTCTGACACCTTACTTGTTATGCTTCTTTTCCCCCTTTTGGTCAGGATGGCATTGTTTATCCCACAGTGCCAGGGCCAGTCTCATGCCTGGGAGTCATCTCCCATGCTGCCAGGGAGATATTCACCCCTGGTATGGAGGAGTTAAATTATTTCACTTGCAGAATTGAGCTTAGAGAGAGAGAGAGAGAGAGAGGCTGCATCTGAGCAGCAAAAGAGGTCCTCCAGAAGTAACTCTTAGACATACCTATAAGTAGACTAAGCTTTTCCACTATATACATAAGCTTCACAAGAGCAAGCCTCAAGATCAAGGGCTGGGTCTATTGATTTAGGTGTTCTTAATGTTTGACACAGTATCAGGGTTTTCCCCAGTGGCAAAGTTTAATTGTTCTCTATATTTTCTCCCATCCTTCAAGGGACTTTGCCAACACTTTTTTATTATCTGCTTAACATACTCCGGGATGTATCCGGGTACTACATTAAGCTATGCAGTATTACAGGCACTCTTTTTTATTCTTGGATCTCTGTGTTTGGATTGTTTAAATGATCTATCCAGACAGGTTGAGTTAGATTATGTGCCGCAGAAAATTTAGGTTCTAGACGAAATAAACTTTTCTCTCTTTGGTCTCAAATAGTACGTGAAGTTCTAAAATATAGACAATGTCTTCCTTACCCCTATATTCTGAATTACTTTAATCCTGGTCTAAGTGACTTCATTCATATCTCTAAATACCTGGTTATACATATATAGAGTAGCCCCTCAAAATCCAGAAATAACAATTACCACTCCAGACTATATGTGACTGCTGTAAGAGCTTGCAGTCTAGGCCCCAGTTTTCTTATAAGTATTTTCTAAATGAGACCATACAATATTTGCTCTTTTGTTCCTCACTTATTTTACCTCACCAAATATCCCACAGGTTCATTCATAATGTTGCATGCCTCATAACTTCATTCTTTTTTTGTAGCAGTATAATATTCGATCATATATACAAACCATCATTCACTAATCTACTTCTCAGTAAGTGCATCTTTCAGCCACTTCCATCCATTGGGCATCATGTATAATGCCCAAAGTCAACAGTCCATCGACACCCTCAATTTTAGCTAATTTCATTGTTCCCAAGAGAAAGATAATCAGTAAATGCACCCTCACCAAATAGAAAATCTAAACCTCCCCCTAACTCTTGTCCCTTCTGCCCATTATTTACCCCTGGTGTCACTGTGGTACTGTTGCTGCTTTCCTGTTAAACATATCCCATAGCATGCAATAGCATTTCCCCCCCATACCCTATACTTGTATGTCTCTTTGTACCAGATTCATATCTTCACAGCAGTTCATGCAAAAACTTACTTATATTTGTAGTGTTATTCAGTGGGACACATTGGTCCATACCCCCTTTCAACCATGTTCGTTTTCAATATTGTGATATTAGTTATAAGCCCACTAGTGAATTGCCTTCACATCTATCTATTCCCTTAAGCGTAAGTTCAACTTCATTGCTAACCATTCACCCATCTCTAGCTTCTGTGTATTCTGCATTACAAGCCTCTTATTTTACCATTACCATAAAAGTGGAATCATACAGTATCTATCCTTATGTGTCTGGCTTATTTCACTCAGCATTATGTCCTCAAAGCTCATCCATCTTATCATGTGCTTCAGGATGTCATTTCACCTTGCTGCTGCATAATATTACACCATATGTTTATACCACATTTTGTTAACCCACTCATTGGTTTATGGGCATTTGGATTGTTTCCATCTTTTGTAGATTGTGAATAATGCTGCTATGAACATCGGTGTGCATATGTCTGTTTGCGTCGCTGTTTTCAGCTTTTCTGGGTATATACCAAGTAATGCTATTGCCAAGTCATAGGGCAACTCATTATTTATTTTTCTGAGGAACCACCAAACTGTCCTCCACAGTGGCTGTACCATTATACATTCCCACATAAATGTCCTAATTTTTCCACATACTCTCCAACATTTGTATTTTCCTGTCTGTTTAAATAGCAGCCATTCTTATAGGTATGAGGTAGTATCTCACTGTATTCTTGATCTGCATTTCCCTTATAGCCAATGAAAATGAGCATGTCTTCATATGCTTTTTAACTATCTGTATTTGCTTTTCAGAAAAATGCTTACTCATGTCTTTCGCCCTTTTTCTAATTAGGATGTTTGTTCTTTTGTTTTTGAGTTATATGGTTTGTTTATGTGTACAGGATCTCAAACCTTTATCTGATATGTAATTTCCAGATATTTTCTCCCATTGAGTTGGCTGCCTCTTCATGTTTTTGACAAAGTCTTTTGAGGAACAAAACATTTGCTTTTGAGCAGTTCCCATTTATCTATGTTTTTCCTTTGTTGCTTGTGCTTTGGGTGTAATGTTTAGGAGGCTATTTCCCATTACTAGGTTTTGAAGATATTTCCCTACATTTTTTTCTAGGAACTTTATGGTACTGACACTTATATTTAGGTGTTTGATCCACTTTGAGTTAATTTTTGTATAGGGTATAAAGTAAGGGTCCTCTTACATTCTTTTGACTATTGATATCCAGTTTTCCCATGGACATTTATTGAAGAGACTATTTTGTCCCAGTTCAGTGGATTTGGGGGCCTTGTCAAAGATGAATTGACCATAGATTTGGTAGTCCGTTTCTGCACTCACTCATGATTCGATTCATTAGCCAATACTTTTATCTTTGTGCCAGTACTGTGCTGCTTTGACCACTGTGGCTTTATAATACGATTTGACATCAGGAAGTGTTAATCCTCTCACATTGTTCTTTTTTTAGGATGCTTTTAGCTATTTGGGGTCTCTTTCCCTTCCAGATGACTTTGGTAACTAGCTTTTCCAAGTCTTCAAAGTAGGTTGGTGGAATTTTAATTGATAGTGTGTTGAATCTGTAGATCAATTTGGGTAGAATTGACATCTTAGCTACATTTAACCTTCCTATCCTTGAGCATGAAATGTCTTTCCACCTATTTAAATATTCTTTGATTTCTTTTAGCAATTTTATATAGTTTTCTGTGTACTGCTAAGTCCTTTACATACCTAATTAAGTTCATTCCTAGATACTTGATTCTTTTAGCTGGTATTTTGAATGGAATTTTTTCCATAATTGCCTCCTCAGTTAGGTCATTGCTTGTATATAGAAACACTACTGATTTTTGCACATTAATTTTATATCTTGCCACCTTGTTGAATTTATTAGCTCAAGTAACATTGTTGTAGATTTCTCAGGATTTTCCAAGTATAGTATCATGTCATCTGGAAATAATGAAAGTTTTATTTCTGCCTTTACAATTTAGATGCTTTTTTTTTTCATTTTTCCTGCCTAATTGCTCTAGCTAGAACTTCTAGTAAAATATTGAATAATAGTGGTGACAGAGGGTATCCTTGTCTCATTCCTGATTTTACAGGGAAAAATTTAAGTTTCTCATCATTGAGTACAATGCTGGCTATGGGTTTTTCACACTGCCTTTTGTCATTTTGAGGAAGTCACCTTTGATTTCTACCTTTTGGATTGTTTTTATAAGAAAAGGGTGTTGAATTTTATTGAATGCTTTTTCTGCATCAATTGAGATGGTCATGTGATGTTTCCCTTTTGCTCTGTTAATATGCTGCATTACACTAACGGATTTACTTGTGTTGAAGCATCCTTGCATTCCTGGTATATACCCCACTTGGTCATGGGGTATAATTCTTTAAATGTGTTGTTGGATTCGATTTGCTAGTATTTCATTGAGAATTTTTGCATCTATTTTTATTAGGAAAATTGGTCTGCAGTTTTTCTTTCTTATAGCTCTTTACCCAGTTTGGGTATTAAAGTGATGTTAGCTTCATAAAGTGAATTAGGTAGTGTTCCTTTTTACTCTTTTTTTTTGGAAAAATTTGATCAGAATAGGTGCTAGTTCTTTTTAGAATGTTTGAGAAAATCCCCCTTTGAAGCCATCTGGCCCTGGCCTTTTCCTTTGTAGGAAGATTTTGATGACTGATTGAATCTCCTTGCTTGTGACTGGTTTATTGAGATCTTCTGTTTCTTCTTGAGTTGTCTAGTTTGTTGGCATAAGAGTGGTTCATAGTATCCTCTTACGATGTTTTTTACTTTTTAAGGGTCTATGGTAATGATGCCCCTCTGATTTTTAATTTCGTTTATTTGCATCCTCTCTTTTTCTCTTTGTCAGCCTTGTTAGTGGTCCGTAGATTTTACTGAAGTTCTCAAAGAACCAATTTTTCACTTTAGTGATTATTTCCATTTTTCTTTTGTTCTCCCATTCCTTTAACTCTGCTTTAATCTTTGCTATTTCTCTTCTTCTATTTGCTTTGGGGTTAATTTGCTTTTCTTTCTCTAACTCCTCCAGGTGAGCAGTTAAGTCCTTGATTTTGCTCTCTCTTCTTTTTTAATATAAGGCATGTAGGGCAATAAATTTCCCTCTCAGCACAGCCTTTGCTTCATCCCATAGGCTCTGATATGTTGTATTCACATTTTTATTAGTCTCCATATAGCTACATATTTCTCTAGCAATTTCTTCTTTGACCCACTGGTTGTTTAAGAGTACATTATTTACTTTCCATTTATTTGTGAAAGTTCTCGTTCTTTGGATATCCAGCTCCATTCCATTGGGATAAGAGAAAATGCTTCGAATAATTTCAATGTTTTTGGCCTTATAAAGACCCGTTTTTTGCCCCAGCAAATGATCTATCCTGAAGAATGTTTCATGTGCACTAGAGAAGAATGTATATCCTGGAGTTTTGGGGTGTAACGACCTATATATGTCTCCTAGGTCTAATTCACTTATCAGATTGTTTCAGTTCGCCATTTCCTTGTTGATGCTTTGTCTGGTTGTTCTATCTATAGAGGAGGGTGGTGCATTGAAGTTGCCTACTATTATTGTTGAAACATCTATCTCTCCCTTCATTTTTGTCAATATTTGCCTCATGTACTTTGTAGCTCCTTAATTGGGAGCATAAACATTTATGATTATTGTTCTTTCTTCATGAATAGCCCACTTTATTAATATATAGTGTCCTTCTTTGTCTCTTATGGCATATTTACATTTAAAACTATCTTGTCTGATATTAGTATGGCTACTCCTGCTTTCTTTTGGTTATAGCTTCTGTGAAACATCTTTTTCCATCCTTTCACCTTTCAATGTATTTGTATCCTTGGGTCTAAGATGAGTCTCTTATAACATATAACAGGATTATATTTCTCAATCCATTCTGCCAATCTGTATCTTTTAATTGGTAAGTTTAGTCCATTAACATTCAGAGTTATTACTGAAAAGGCACTTCTTGAATCCATCATCTTATCCTTTGGATTTTATTTGCCAGATCTATATATTCTTTGCATTCCTTCTCTTTTTATTCTTTAAGTTACACTTACTGGTACTTTTCAATTCTGTACCCTTCTCCAAACCTCCCTCTCTTGTCTTTCATTTTCAGCCAGCAGAAGAAAAGTCTTTCATTATCCCTTTAAGTATTTCTTTGGGGGCCACTCTTTTGTTTACAAATTCTCTCAGAATTTGTTTGTCTATGAAAAATTTAATCTCTTCCTCACTATTGAAGGACAATTTGAGTGGTTATAGAATTCTTGCTGGAAGTCTTTCTCTTTCAGGATCCTAAATATACCATACCATTGCCTTCTTGCCTCCATAGTGCAAGTTGAATAGTCCCAATGAAGTCTTATGTGGTTTCCCTTATATATACTAGATTGTTTTTCTCTTGCTGCTTTCAGGATTTTCTGCTTCTCTTCAAGATTTGACAAGCTAATTAATATGTATCTTGGAGTAAGCCTAATTGGATTTATTCTACTTAGAGTTCGTTGGGCTTCTTTGATTTGCATATTTATATCTTTTATAAGGTTTAGGAAGTTTTCCCCCATTGTATCCTCAACTGATATTCCAAAGCCTTTATTCTTCTCTTCTCCTTCTGGGGCATTAATGATTCTTACATTTTAGCACTTTGTTTTATCCATTATTTCCCTGAAATCCAATTCAAATTTTCTGTCTTTTTTTGCCATTTGCTTTTTTGTGTGTTCAAAATCAGTTGTCCTGTCCTCTAATTAACTGATTCTTTCTTCTGCCTCTTTGAATCTAGTGTTGTGTGTTTCTAGTATGTTTTTTATTTGGTCTACATCCTCTTTTATCTCTATGATAGCTGCTATTTTTCTATTTATTCTTTCAAGTTTATTTTTATGCTTTTCTAGTGCCTTTGTGATCTCCTTTATGTCATTAGCCAACTGTGCTGATTTGAAAATATTATGTACCCCAGAAAAGCCATATTTTAATCCTGATTCAATTTTGTGGAGGCAGTTGTTTCCTTTAATCCTGATTTAGTAATGTAGGTTGGAAGCTTTTAATTAGATTATCTCCATGGCAATGTGATGCACCCAATTCTGGGTATTAACTTTTGATTAGATAGAGATGTGACTCCACCCACTCAAAGTGGGTCTTTATTAGATTACTAGTCTTTAAAAGGGGAAACATTTCAGAGAAAAAACTGGAAACAATGGAAATTAGAGAAATGACAGAAGCCTCAGAGCTGATGGAGACTTCACAGCAGAGCTGACAGAGACAGACATGTATAGAACAGAGACATAGATTTTGGAGATGCTTGGAGCCCAGCAGACATCACCATGAGATGTCAAGCAAGGTAGAACGTGGAGAGGCAGATGTCAGCCAGATGACTACCCAGCTGACAGAGGTGTTCCTAACCCATGGCATTTCTTTGAATTTAGGTATAGTCTTGTTAGTGCCTTAATTTTCACTTTTACTTCCTTAGAACTGTAAGCTTGTAACTTATTGACTCCCCTTTTGTAAAAGCCATTCCAGTTTTGGTATTTGCATTCCAGCTGCTAGCAAACTAGCACCAACCCATTTAGTAGAGTTGTCTGAATATATTTGATTAGTTGTTCCAAATGTGTGTCTTTTCCACTGTTTTAATTTGTCATTAGGTTGGGCTATATCTATCTGCATCTTCATATACTTTGCAATCTTCTATTACCTTTGAGACCTATAAATACCTTGATAGGGTTACTTTGGAAGTTGATTTCCTTCAGTAGTCTAAAGCTTTGTACTTGTGGGATGGGTGTGGAGTAGGATGCGGGTTAGGGCAGAGCACAACAGTGTAGTTTTGGGTTGCAGCACAGGTATAGCACAGGTCGGGATGTTTTGCTGGTGAGTGTGTTTTATGGGGTGTGCAGTTGTGGAGGTGTGGTGTAGGAGCTGTGGGGGCAGGGTGCAGCTCAGGCAGACCTTGGAGCATGGGAGCAGGGCGCCACATGGGGGACACAGGTGTAGGGCACTGCAGGAGGCAGATGGAGGAGACTGTGCATCTGCATGGGACTGGCGCATGGGCAGGATGTGGGTGGGTGTCTGGAGCATGGGGGTCGTGGGTATCAGGGTGTGGGGTATGGGGCACAGAGGTTGGGGAACAGGGAGGTTGGGGCAAGGGAGGAGTCAAGGGGGCTGGGATGCAGATGTGCAAGTGTGCAAGGTCGGGGCACAGGTTGCAGTGGTTGTGGGATGTGGCTCAGGGGTGGGAGTTGTGTGGTAGTAGGGCTCTGGCACAGGAGCACAGGTGATGGGGCGGAGGAGCATGTGTGTGCAGGATGGGGCTTAGTGGCACAGAAGCACATGTGGGCACAGGCAAGGTGTGAGAGCAGGGTGCCTGTGCTGGGGAGGGGAGTGAGGCCAGGGTGTGCACATGCATGGGAGAGGGCGTGGGGTGTGGGGGTGAAGAATTTGATGCATGGATTCCTGGGTGCCTGGTGGGAGGTTGTGGCTGTGTATGTGCGAGGTTGTGGCTGTGTATGTGCGAGGTTGTGGGAGCAGGGCTGGGTTTAGGAGGTGGGGCCCTGTTTATGTGTGTGAAGATCTCAGGGGCAGCAGGGCAGTGTTGCTCCTGTGTGGATTGGGGGCTAGTATGGCCCAGATATTCAGGAAAGCACCTGCCCAGAGTTGGGGTCATGGTGGGGTTGCATGCATGTGCAGGGTGCAAGGTTCAGGGGAGCAGAGCACAGAGGAATGGGTACCAAGCCAGGCAGGATGTGGATGTGTGTGTGTGTGTGTGGGTCTGAGAAGGCCGCTGATGTATGCATGAGCAGAGCTAAGGGGAGAGGCGGGGTGCAATTGTGCAATTGCGTGGGCTGAGGGCCATTGTAGGCCAGATATTAAGGTGGATTCCTGCAGCCCAGATGCACAGGTGAGTGTCTGAAGGTGGCAGGGACGGGGGTGGGTATCCTCGGGCTGGGTGCAGGTGCATGAGTCTCGGAGTTGCTGGATGAGACTGTGCACTTGTGCAGGAGAGCTGGGTTGGGGCAGGTGCATGTGCATGTGCTAGATGGGCTATGGGGGATGAATAGTGGAGGCGTCCAGGTGGAGGTACTTGAAGCATGGGATGTGTAGTGGCATACTTTGGGTGCATGGGGTTGTGGGAGAAGTCACAGGTTGTGGGGTAGGTAGGCATGCTTGATGGCAACATATTCAAGAAATGCAGTTTGGCTTACTTCCTAGTCCCTGTCTCCCTGTCCCTGCACCCCTGAGGGCTCTGGGCCTCCTTTTCAAAAGGGGCATGTTAGGCTGTTTGCACTAGCTGGATGGTCTCCACTTCTTTGCATCTCAATTCTTTAGTTTTTGCAACCAGAGTCTGCCTATGTGGTTTAGAAGAAACTTTCAGGTCACTTACACCCTCAAATCATTGACCTGGTCATTTTTATGTCACTTCTCTAGTTGTTTCTTAGAGCAGAGGTGAACTCAACCTATCCTATTCCACCATCTTCCTGGAACTCCTTTAATTCTGATTCAATACTGTAGCTTGGAAAGTTTTGATTAGATTATCTCCACAGAGATGTGACATACCCAATTGTGGGTGTGACATCTTGATTAGATGGAAATGTGACTTCACCCATTTCAGATGGGCCTTGTTTGGTTTATTGCTTACAAACCAGGTCAGAATTTGGTACTAGGAAGTGGGGTGCCGCTGCAGTTTGCAAATAACAAAATGTTGGGAAAGCTTTTTACATGGATAAAGGGAAGATTCTGGAAGATTTGTAAGGATTTTGATAGAGGCCTGAATTGTTCTGAAGAGACTGTTGGTAGAAAAGTGGACTCTAAGGATGTTTCTGATGAACTTGGATATTTAGCAGAAGACATTTCCAAACTAAATGTGGAAAATGCAGTCTGACTGATCCTTGAAACTTATAGTAAAATGTGAGAGGAGATAGAAGTAGAGCACCAAACTCTTGGGTGCAAAGAAAACAGGAATTGGTGTTCTGGAAAATTCTGGGCTTCCAGAAAGTGAAACCCCAGTGAATAGGGCTCCATATGAGGATTTATCCAAGCATTTACAGGATAAGCAAGGATTGGAGATGGCGTTATCCTGAAAGGATTTGTGATAAGTCCCTTTGTCTTATGGGCATGATCACAGTGTATTGCATAAAAAAAAACAACAAGAGTGTTGCAGGATCTGTATAAATGGAACCACTGCCAGTCTGGCCTAAAAGGGACAGAAAGGGACAAAGTGAAGGAAAAATGTCTTCAGAAGCAGAACCATGAAGGTTAAGGTCTGGAGCAGGAAAACTTGGGTCAGGGAAGTGGGCAGAACCATACACATAGAGAGGGCGAGTTTGTTCCAGAAGCAGAGGGTGAGCCTTCTGCTTCATTGCTCAGGAAAACTTGTGCCACCTCAGATCTCAGAGAAGGTGTGGTGCATAAACCAGGGATTAGGGGGAACAATTAGTTCCATTGTTCTGGAGGGGTTGAGCGTGTACCCCAGAGATGGCAGAGATCCCGGGTGTTGCCCAAATGTATGGAGAGGATGGACCCAGTAAGCCCAGTATTGCAACATACCCCAGTGTCTGGGGAGAGAATAAGACCACTGCATTGGCTCTTGGAAAAGGATGGGACAGCTGCTTTCTAAAGCACCAAGGATAATTGACTCTCAGACTTTGAAATCTAATGGAATTTGCCCTGCAGGTTTTTGGAACTGTTTTGGTCTGGTGACTCCTGTGTTCCTTCTAATTCCTCCTTATGGAAATGGGAATATGTATCCTATGACTGTTCCTACTTTGTATATTGACATCAGATAACTTGTTCTGAGTTTCTCAGGTCCACAGCCAGAGAAAATTTTTGTCTTAGAAAAGATCTTGCCTGTAGCTGACTCTGATGAGATTTTTGTACTAGTTTTAACTTTGTATTGTATTTGTATTATTACTGAAATGTTTAAGGCTTTTGTGATATTGTGATGGAGTGAATGTGTTTTGTATATGGAAAAACATATTTTGGGGGATCCAGAAGGTAGAATGTGCTGATTTGAAAATATTGTGTACCCAAGAAAAGTGATGTCTTAATCCTGATCCAATCTAGTGGGAGCAGCCACTTCCTTTAATTCTGACTCAATACTATAGGTTGGGAACTTTTGATCAGATTATTGCTATGGAGAGGTGACATGCCCGATTGTGGATGTGGCATTTTGATTAGATTGAAATTTGACTCCACCCATTTCAGATGGGCTTTGATTTGTTTACTGGAATTCTTTAAAAGAGGAAATATTTGGGAGAGATCCAGAAACTACAGAAACCTCAGAGCCGACAGATAGAGAGCTGACAGATAGAGCCAATAGAAACTTCACAGCAGAGCTGACATAGATGCTGACATTTGGAGAACAGAGACACAGATGTTTGGAGATGCTTAGAGCCCAGCAGATGTTGCCATGAGATGTTAAGCAAGTTAGAACCTGGAGAGAGTCAAGGGAAGCCATGAGATGAAAGCTAGCCCCAGTGAAGCCAAGTGAGGAAGCCCCACAGGACCAGAGGCTGAAAGCAGTGGAACCCAGGAACAAGGGACCAGCAAGGGATTAGTGTGCCTTCCCAGCTGACAGAAGTGTTAAAGATGCATTGGTCTTTCTTGAATTAAGGTATATTCACTAGATGCCTTAGTTCGGACATTCCTATAGGAATATAAATTTGTAGCTTATTAAATTCCCTTAAAAAAAGCCACTCCATTTCTGGTATATTGCATTCTGACAGCATTTAAGAAACTAATACACCCTGGTTAAAGGCTGTAGATCTCCTTGGGAAAATCTTGGAGGAATGTGAACAGTATAAATTTTGGGCAGTGTAACAGTTCTTCTCCAAGGGTACCTGGCCTTCCCCTCATTCAAGAGGCTCTGGGTCTCTGAAGTCTTACAAGTCTAGAAATTGATTAAGAGGCCATGTCTCTCTTTTTTGTAATTAAAGTTAGACATTTCTTTACTTGACATAGAACTCTTCTGCTTGTATGATTAATCAAAGTTTAGTAGACTGACCATCTATTTTACTTCTAGGTACCACATGATCAGTTAGCCAGTGCCATAAGTTTCTAAGAGTCATGTTATTTTGACTGCTGCTTTGAGTCAGATACCCATTATGGTAGCCACACCTATCTTGCTTTTGGTGATTAAGCATTGCCATGTAGCTTCTGCCAACTCTGGATCTAATTATCCATTGTATTCAAGGATTCCAGCTCAGTGACACCAGTTCCCACAGTAGTATCTAACTATAGAGAAGATTAACTACAGAACTTTTCAGGGATGATGGAGCTAGTTTCACAAATTTAATCATCAGAGTCCTTGTAAAAAGTATGTCCTCTAGACATTCCTGGGATATGTGAGCAGGTCTTCCATAATACATCCACTTTAACATTCCAATCTCTTAAGCCTTTGGATCCCCTGCTTTACATTATACCAGGGCAGTTCTGACATGTCAACTTCAGGTAATGTCAGTCATCTTTTGATCCATGTTTCAGCCAACCACCTAACAAACTGTTAATACCCTTTCTAACCCTTCAAGCTACAACATTGAACGCAGATTCTCTGCTTAGTGGGATAAATTCAGCCTGATCTAGCTATATATATTTAATATCCATTCCCACACATATTCCTCTGATTTATGTCTATATAAATTAGGAAAATCACGCAGTTCTTTTGGAGTATAGTATACCTCAAGGCCTGTTGGAACTTTAATTATAGATCTTGAAGAAAAGTGGGGTGGTGGGGGTGGGTTATGAAAATAATTAGAAGCGCCATTCAAACTTATTACCTCAGGGCATTCCATTGATGTTTCATCTGGTGAAACAGAATTAATCTCTCCAGACACATGAGTGAGGGCTTTTTCCCCAGGGAAGGTGGTTACAGGTTTGGCAGGCACTGAAGGGTTAATCTCTTTAGGTAGAGTTTGGACGGCAGGCTCCTCTGAGGAAACTGGAAGTTGGGAAGCTGTTTTCTCAAGGTACACTAGAGATTAGATGGCTGTTTTCTCAGAGCAGGCTGGAGGTGGGGCATCTCTCTCCTCAGGGAAGACCATTAGAGGTTTATCTAGAAAGACTCAGCAGAATTGAGGTTTCCAATATCCCCACAGCCCATCCTAAATTTTAGGATCCCATTCTTCTTCAATCAATGCTTTTGCTTTAATAGCAGACACCCCACAAGACTGAGATTTTGGTTTATTTTATAAATCTGCTACTCCCACAATGAGACTCTGGGTCTGGTTTTCAGAGACCTCAAGTCAGTGACTATAGAAAATAAGATTTTCTTTCAGGGCATACATAAAATCTTCACATCCTTCTGACAGAATTTAGGTGCAAATTTGAAACCTTCAGCAATCCCTTTCTCTTGCAACTGTTTTCAGCATAACTAAGAACAACCAGCCAACATCATTATACATCTTAACTCTAAAACACCCTGTTAAGGTATTGAAAATACTATCACCCAGAGCCTTTCCTCATTTAGACATAGAATTGGCAGAATTAGCAGAAGCATATGGTGAGATTTTGCATATCTTTATTGCCAACTCAGGCCATGGACTGTCAGTGCCATCTTGATTATTGAAAATAGAGTCATTAGTGGCTTTGAGTCTAATCAGAGTAGAAAACCAATTGTAAAACCCCATTTTTAAGATTCTGTTTCTCAATAATCCCTCCCAGTGCCAAAGCTGTGTCAGGGTTCTCTAGAGAAACAGAACCAACAAGAAATATCTGTACATATGAGATTTTATAAAAGTGTCTCACAGAACTACGGGGATGTGAGTCCAAATTTCATTGGGCAGGCCGCAGGCTGACAGCTCTGATGAAAGTCTTCAATGATTTCCCCAGGAGAGGCTGGTTGGCTGAAGCGGATGGAGATATTTCCTCTTCTGACTTGTCCTTTAAAGCCTTTGACTGTCACTAATTGTGGAAGACACTCCTCTAAGCCAACTGCAGATGTAATTAGCCATGGGTGCAATCAACATGTCAATGATTTAATAAACCAGCTTTCTGGTTTATTAATTAGCCTCAAAATGTTCTTATAGTAACAGGCCAGTGTTTGCCTGACCAGACAACTGGGCACCATCACCTGGCCAATTTTACTCATGAACCTAACAATAACAGGGGTTACAAGAAATGAGTTTTTTATTTTGTAGTACTAAATTACATTTTCTAATGCCTCCTATCATTATGGTAAACTGGTTCTTCCAATGGCTCTTTTGTTTGCAATGAATTTACAAGTGTCTTTGTCTATAGGCTACTAATTCTTGGAGAATAGAGGACACATTGGTCTTATTTATTTAAGGAACTTGTTTTCCCTAGAGTGGAAAGTTGTTTACTGCTCTACAAGAATCACTGAAATCTTAAATATTTCCCAAATTGGAAATTATATATTTCAATTTATTTTTTTCTGATTAAATTTCTTTATTCACATGGATTTGTTTATGAAGAGAAAGTACAAACATACCTTTATTTTTTAGCTTTTGAATCTACCTGAGGTTTTAGGTACCTAAATTCTATTTTTCATCTTTATTTTACATTTTGAACCTTTGTCTCATCTTTCCAGGAAAGGGAATCTTCTTGAATCACATTATAATGATTTTATTCCTCTCAAGAAAAAACATAATTTCACATAGTTAAGTTATTTAAATCTTCCTATTCCTACCAAGCTTCTATTTAACATTTTTTCCTAAGGGTATCATTAACTAGACTAGTTGCTATAGATCTTTAGTCCAGGACAATAAGTACCTAATAAAATCCTGAATGCATCAGCAAATTTTGTATTTCTTCTTGTGGCTTAGGAAAATCTGTGATTATACTCCTTAATTTGGCTCTAGACCAGGGCTTTAATTCAACTTCTCTAAATCTGCCTTCCTTGTGTAGCAGTTTTACAATGTGCTTTTCTTTTCCTAAGACAACTCTAAAGGTAGTTCATTTAGAAAGTCAGGGGAAGGAACAAAATTAGGACTATAAGTGGGTTGTGCAGATAACACTTGGTAGAATCAGAGAGAGATACAATGAAATTATTTTCAGAGTTGTACATTATTTGAGAGAAACTATCATGGAAATAGAACTTTGTTTTGAGAGCTAGTATACCAATTAAAGAAAATGACAAATGTGTTGTGTTTTGTCTCCCAACTTTTAGAGTGCCTTTTATCAAAGTAAATGTATAGATATTGATATGTCAAGTTTCCTGTTGTGGTGGTTTGGAGTTATATACCCCAGACAAACTTGTTCTTAATCTTAATCCATTCCTGTGTGTGTGAACCCATTATAAATAGGACCTTTTGATGTAGTTGCTTCAGTTATACTGTGGCTCACCTGAATCAGTTTGGTCTTCATCCTATTACTGGAGGCCTTATATGGAAGGCCACAGAGAGAGAAAGCCTCATGGGAAGAAACTGGAAGTCAGTTGAACTTAGAGGAGAAAAGAGAAGATGTAGCCATATACATTATCATGTAACAGAAGAGCCAAGGACCAATGATCTTTGGCAGCCAGCACCAGAACAGCACAGTCTGAAAGAAAGCATTGTTTTGCTGATGGCTCAATTTTGGACTTCTCCTGGCTTCAATACCATGAGCCAATAAATTCCCATTGTTTAAGGCAGTCTGTTGTATGGTATTTGTTTAGTAGTCAGAGAACTAATATATTTGCAGTGGACCTTATTATTTCATGTCAAGGAAAACCCAATTGCTTTTCACTTTTGGTATATTCTTGCAAAAATGATTGGATGTCACTTCCGAGATTAGGTTACATAGACTGTGGCCAGTCTTGGAGATTTCTTCTTTTGGTCTCTTTCTTACTTTCCCTGATAGAAGCCATCTACCATGTTGTGAGTTTCTCTGAATAGAGACTCAGGTGTCAAAGAGCTGAGGGAAGCCTCAGCCAGCAGCTGCTGACAAACCATGGTCCAACAGCTGAGAGGAAGTGAATCCTACCAGTGACCACATGAGTTAGTGTAGAAGTGGAGGCCCCCTAAATTGAGCCCCTAGGCAACGTTGCACCCCAGCCAAAACTTTGGTGGCAGCTTTGTGAGAAACACAGACTCACAGAACCCACCTAAGTTCCTCCTGGATTTCTGACCCACACAAAATGTGGGAAGAAAAATAAATACCTATTGCTCAAGCAGCTAAATTTTGGAACATTTATTATGCATAGTAGACAAGTGATACACTGTGCTGACCAAAGATGCTTAAATGAAGCCTCATATCATGGAGCGATAAATTGTCATTTCCTGAGCTATTCCATCCCTCTGTGTGCGATGAGGGGGGTTATTATCTCAGATCATAATGTTTTAAAGACTTTCTAAAACTTTGCTCATTGTTTTTCTGAGTTTAGTTGACTCACTAAACTGAAGTCAGTGGGTTCATTTTGGAGTAAATCTTTGCAAGAATAGGAACATATTTTTCATCTCAGTGGAATTAGTTTAAATTATAGAATACTAAAATATTCAGGAGGTTTATTGGGAGGTACTTTAATAGTAATGTTCTTAATATGCTAATTTTAAGCAGATTTTGTATCTTTTACCTAGATTGGGTGGAATGCAGGGGCCATTAAAGGAAAATACATATAGATCAACAAATCCAGGATAAAGTGTAGCAAGTCAGAGAAGACTGCAGAAATTTCCTACTACTGGAAGATGGCTGTGCTGGTTTGAAAGGAAGTATGCCCCCTAGAAAAGCCATGTTTTAATCAAAATCCCATTTCATAAAGGTAGAATAATCCCTATTCAATACTGTATGTTTGAAACAGTAATCAGATCATCTCCCTGGATCATGTGATTTAGTCAAGAGTGGTTGTTAAACTGAATTAGGTGACAACATGTCTCCACCCATTTGGATGGGTCTTGATTGGTTTATTAGAGTCCTATAAAAGAGGAAACATTTTGGAGCATGGGAGATTCAGAGATAGCAGAGCAGAAAGACATAGCCACGAGAAGCAGAGTCTACCAGCCAGTGACCTTTGGAGATGAAGAAGGAAAATGCCTCCCAGGGAGCTTCATGAAACAGGAAGCTAGGAGAGAAAGCTGACAGATGACACCATGCTCACTATTTGCCCTTCCAACTGAGAGAAACACACTGAACTTCATCGGCCTTCTTGAACCAATGTATCTTCCCCTGGATGGATGCCTTTGATTGGACATTTCTATAGACTTGTTTTAATTGGAACATTTTCTTAGCCTTAGAACTGTAAACTAGAAACTCATTAAATTTCCCCTTTTAAAAGCCATTCCATTTCTGGTATATTGCATTCCAGCAGCTAGGAAACTAGAACAATGGCATTTATTTTATATTAATTTCTAAGATTTTCCATAAGGTTTTCTTCTTTCTAGCACACTTTTCAAGTTACAGTTTTGATTGTAGGCTCTATTATAGTTATTTTTTCTCCATAAGCTAGTCAAAGCAACTTCATTTTTATGTTTTGGCCCTTTGTAACCACCTTATTAATGTATATACATTCAAATTTCCCAACTATAATTGAGAAACATTATGGAACTATTATATATTTAATGAAAGTCATTTTGAGAAAAACAGAGCAAAATAAAAGTGTATTTTCTTAGCATTGTGAATTGCATTATTGGAAATTCATTGCATAATGAAAAGTGTTTTAAGGGGTGAATGACAAGGTCTGAGTTCTGGACCCTAATTAAATACTTAAAATCTGAGGACTTTGAAGGTATTTTCTTAATATCACTATCTTTTATAATTTTCCTGTTAGAGTTTCTATCAGTTTTGACCAATTGACCAATGAATATAGTCATGGCAAGGTTCCCATGCTTATTCTCTGTACTAGTTTGAAACTGTGATGTATTCCATCAAAGCTATTTCCTTTTAATTCAACCTTGAGGGCAGATCTGTTGTTGGGTGGGACTTTTTGATTAGGTTGTTTCCATAGAAATGCGGCCCTGCTCATTCAAGGTGGCTATTAATTAATATACTGGAATCCTTAAAAGAGCTCACAGAGAGAGAAAGAGCTAAGAGCCAAAACAGAGAGCAGAGAGACACAGATATTTGGAGATGAGAAAACTGAGAGAGTCATTTGAAATAAGAAACTCAGAGAAAAGGACAGCAGAAGTCTCCATGTGCCTTCCCAAGTACCAGAGAAACCGTAGACTTAATGGACCTTTCTTGAGTGAAGAATTTCCTTTTTTTGGTGCCTTAATTTGAATATTTTCATGGCCTTAGAATTGTGACTTGAAACTTAATAATCTCCTTTATAAAAGCCAATCCATTTATGGTATATTGCATCCTGGCAGCTTTGGCAAACTGAAGCATTATCTGTTTTAAAAGTAAGGAAGAAAAGACAGAAGAAAGGAAGGATTGATTTAACCTCTCGAGTCTCATTGGTTTTATCTATACATAAAGATAAACAATAATATACCTGCCTGATTTATCAGATTGCTATAGAAATCAAATGATTTTGAAGCAGATAAAGGAGTTATTTTAACCCTATTAAAATTCTATTATATTATAATAGAAAACATTCACTTTTTGCTTTTCCTTCAGCTCTCAGTTGGTTAATTAAAGGAATGCAGGCACCTAAGAGTGCAGGCTCAGCCCTTCTGGCTCTACTATAAATAACAGTAGTTAAAAAGAGCACAGACTTGCCATGGCTCTACCTAGTATAAATCCTGCCTCCGCTTCTTAGGGGTTTTGTGTCCTCAAATAAGTCACTAAAGCTTTGTGCACCCCCCTCTCTTGTCATACAAAAGGGGAATGAGGCTGGTCCTTGCATGACCAGGTAGTTATAGGGGCTACAGGAGATGACACACGTAAATAATTTCACACAGTGACCTTCACAGGGTCAGTACCTAATAAATGTCAGCTATGTTCATTCTTAGTACCATTACCCATATTTTTATGCAATTTTTAAAAATGTATTTCAGCTGCGCTGTCAATTGTCTGGGAAAGGGCTCTTTTCCATGGCGTTTTACATATATATGTGTGCAGGTATGTGCTTTATATATATGCATTTATACTATACTATATTATAATGTAATATAAATTTATAATATATTGTAACTATTTTATATATTATATACTTTACATACAAATATATATATATAAATATTTATATATAAAATAAGAGAAATTGTGCAAAGATTGAGATAAGGAAGATGAATTTCTGTACTTTGAACAGGAATATCCTCATGATTTTTCTTGGAATGAAGCAGAAGGCCTGCCCTCTGCTTCTGGGGCAAACTTCCCCTTCCACATGAATGGGTGGATCCCAGTCTCCTACCCCAAGATTCTCTGACTCAGACCTTAGCTTCCATGGTTCTCCTTTTTAAGTAATTTTTCCTTAAATATCTCCGTTTTAGTTCAGACTGGCAGTGTTTCCACTTATATAGATCTTGCAAAAAAATCTGTTGATACGGCATGCAGTGTATAAGGGTCAAATCCATCAGCCAATAGGACTTTCCACAAGTCCTTCTGGATAATCCACGTCCAATTCTTGCTTGTCCTGTAATGGCTGACTGTTTACATGTTTGGATAAATCCTCACATTGAAAAATATGCTCTGGTGTCTCATTTTCCAAAAGCTCAAATTTTACAAACTATCAGTTTCTCAGCTTATCCCTTTACTCTCACATTTTACTATAAGCTGCAAGAAGAAGCCAGGCTACATTTTCCACATTTAATTTGGAAATTTCCTCAGCTAGGTATTGAAGCTCATGGCTTTCAAATTCTGCCTTCTATCCAACACCAGTACTCAATCTTGTCAAATTTTTCTGCCAGTTTAAAACAACGATCACCTTTCCTCCAGTTTGCAATGACACATTCATCATTTCTGTCTAAAGCCTCATCAGAGATATTTTTAGAGTCCATATTTCTACCAAGTCTCTTCAAAGCATTATAGGCCTTTCCTTTTATGCTTCTCAAAATTCTTCCAGAAATGTCCCCTTATCCATTTATAAAACAGTTCCAGCTTTTTTTGTTTATTTTACTTGATTATTTTATTTTAAGTTACAGCATTTTTTGTATTTGCAAACCACAGCACCCCACTCTTATGGTATCAAAATCTATTTCAGTTTGCTAAAATTGCTGGAATGCAATATTTCAGAAATGGATTGGCTTTTATAAAGGGGACTTACTAAGGTACAAATTATAATTCTAAGGCCATAAAACTGTACAAATTAAGGCACCAACAGGAGGATGCTTTCTTGGAGGAAATGCAACATCAGTGTTCTTCTGTCACATGGGAAGGCACATGACAATGTCTGCTGGACCCTGGGTTGGTTTCAAAATGGTCTGCTCAGCTCCTATGGGTCCTTCTGTCTTCCTCTAGGGCATCCTCCTTCTGCAGCCTCAAACATCCCTGTCTAGGTGTCTGATTTCTGTATCAGTTCTGAACTCTTTCTCTCTCTGTGAGCTCTTTTAATGACTCCAGTAAACTAATTAAGACCCACTTTGAATGGGCAAGGTCACATCTGTATGGAAACTATCTAATCAAAACAGTAAGTCTGCCTTAAACAACAGGTCTGCCCCCACAAACCTGGATTAGGATTAAAAGAACATGGCCTTTGTGGGGTACCTAATAGTTTCAAACCAGCACAGTCATCATTATATTTGCACCAAATATGATGCAAAACAGAGATTTTGCATGTTTTGAATCATTTATAGGAGATTCTGTATTAGACTTGGAAGAAGAGACAGTTACATAAACTTTTTCCTGACTCCATCGAAGATACTGATTTATGAATACAGTTCAAGATGAAATAGAAGGAAAATGAGAGACTGCTATGAGCTCAGTGGCAAAGGTGAGTCAGAAGTCAGCTCAAGACAAAGGAATGAACAAATAGAGTCAGAGAAAGCACAGAGAAAATAAAAGACCAATAAATAATAAATAAAATGGGTATCAAATGTATGGAAAGTGAGAAAACTATGTTGATAACTGTAAAGGATTCACAAATGATTAGGGGCTACAAGTGTTTGGGTTGTGACAATTTTAAGAGGTCACTAATTTCTCTAAATCAACTCTTTGATGATTTGTTTTGTAAAATAACTTGCCCCACACCTCTAAGTAAGGGAATATTTTAATTGTTATATAAAATATCAAAAATGATATACATTTCTACAGCATAATTACATTAGGTGGACAATGACTAACCAGGTATTAAAAACGCAGTTGTACTTTATCCACAAATATATGCTTACCTTTTATTTTATTCATAGTTGCATGGGACATTTTTAAGGAAAAACATGTGTCAAACATTAATATCTTAAAAGGGAGAGTCAACTAATTGAACATATTTTTGAATACTTGGAACAACTGTACCAATGTAAGATATTATAAATACCAGTCATCACCTAATTGGGGTGGGATTACCTCTGCAGGTGCCTAAGATGTTATAGGTGGTTTACAGACATGGGTAGTTTTATAGGACTCTAATTCCAGATCTTCACCTTTCATACATGAACGTCTTCCTAAAGTTGACTTGATGAGAACTATTTTTATTTTTTTTCTTTCACAATTTTTCTTTCATTTTACAAAAGAAAGGCATACTTGTGATAACAGAAATTTGACCTTGAGGGTTTTAAGAGTCCTACTGGCTCTAAATTTCAAGATTTCCAAGTTGTTCTTTGATCTACTCCTGCAGGATAACACTAGATGGTTTTCCTTTTGATCATTTTAGACTGGATCTAATGAAAGTGTTAGGGTATATTTTCATTCTAGTCCTATGAGGTAAAATGTGGGCAAGAATATAATTACTACTTCCATTTCCTTTTTCCTCCTTTTTCTTAGTAATAAGCCTCATTGTACTTGGGCTGGCAACATCACTCCAACTGATGAACTACATTTCCCAGCTTCCACAGAAGGGGAGTTATATGAGAAGATAAAGTAGAAAATGGGTAGGAGACTCCTGGGAAGGTGCTTTACAGGGAGCTGGCATGACTTGGAGGTCAACTTTCTTCCCTGCTTTCCACCTTCTTTCTTAGGATATCGACTTGAAGGCTTGAGTTTCAGCATCCACCTTAAACAGTAGGGATGTAAGCCAAACACTAAAGATATAGGAGGTGAAAAACAGAAAAATATTTGGTGTCTAATGACTTCACATGCTATGTCAGCATTTGATCAGCTGCTTTTGGGTTTCCTTTAAGTGAAAGAATAACCCTGATTTCTGAAGTCATTATAGTAGGGTTCAATTCATTAGCAACTATATTAGTTTGCAAGCTGCCAGAATGCGATATACAGAACTGGAATGACTTTTTGGGGGTAAGGGGGTGGGAGGGTGCATGGTCCGGGAATCGAACTTGGGTTTCCCACATGGAAGGCAAGCATTCTACCACTGAACCACCCATGCACCCTGGAATGGCTATTGCAAGTTTACAGTTCTAAGGCCATGAAAATGTCCAAATTAAGGCATCCAGAAAAAGATACCTTAATTACAAAGAAAGGGCCAATGAAGTTCAGAGTTTTTCTCTCAGCTGGGAGGCACATGGTTATGTCTACAGGCTTTCTCAGGGGTACTTTCCTTCTTTATCTCCAAAGGCCTCTGGCTGCATGGGCTTTGTTGGTTCTGGTGGCTCTACAGCTTTTTCCAAAATGGCTCCCTCTTAAAGGGCTCCAGTAAGCAACTCCACCTTGAATGAGTGGAGACACATCTCCATGGAAACCATCTAATCAAAAGTTACCATCCACGATTGGGTGGGTCATATCTCTGTGGAAACAATAAAAAAGATTCCACCCAGCAATATTGAATGAAGATTAAAGGATATGGTTTTACTGGGGTACATAATAGCTTTAAACTGGAACCACAACTAAACTCAAATTCCAATTAATATAAAATGGCTAACTTTAAGTAAATATAAGGAAGAATGTCAGGTTAAGAAATGACAAGTTAAGAGATTCAAAACAAAACAAATCAGTAATAACCAAACAGAAATAACTTTAAGTGGCATACATGAAGAAGAGGAGAGAAATACTTCAGTTTGCCTCATGTTTAGTGATGGAATTGAATGAGAGAACTGGGGAAAAAATCCATATGTCAAAATACTTAGAAAGAGTCTGCATTTGGGAATATTTCAACAAAGCTTCTCTCTCTGTGGGTTAGTTAGCATTGCTGTGAGGAGCAAAAAGACACAGAAATGCTTTGTTTTCTCTAATGAAATGGGGGCCTCTTCTCTACAGAAAATATTTTGTTGTTATTGAAGATGATGAAGGGAACATGTATGAATATATATTTTTAAAAGTCTTCATTCAGTATTCTGATGCTATTGCAAAACTAGGAGGACTTAACAAAAGCCTGGTTTGAGGTGCACAAAATGAAATGTTCACAAATGAAAGTCATGGCATATTCTCCTCCCTTTCTTGCTGTTTCTTTTTCCTCATTCTTTTTACTAATATTCTTATCTTGGTTATGCCACTTTGCCTTTTGTGGTATTGTTCTAGTTTGCTAGCTGCCAGAATGCAACATACCAGAGACAGATTGGCTTTTAATAAAAGGGGATTTATTTCATTAGTTCTTCAGAGGGAAGGCAGCTAACTTTCATCTGAGGTTCTTTCTTACATGGGAAGGCAGAAGGTGATCTCTGCTAGCCTTCTCTGCAGGCCTCTGGGTTCCAACAACTTTCCAGGGTGATTTCTTTCTGCATCTCCAAAGGCCTGGGCTGAGCTGTGAGTGCTGAGATGAGGCATGCTGAGCTGCTCGGGCTGTGCTATGTTAAGCTCTCTCATTTAAGCACCAGCCAATTAAATCAAACATCATTCATTGCAGCAGGCACGCCTCCTAGCTGACTGTAGATGTAATGAGCAACAGATGAGGTTCATGTACCATTGGCTCATGTCCACAGCAACAGAACTAGGTGCCTTCACCTGGCCAAGTTGACAAATGAATCTACCTCAGGTATGTAACTATTTCTCTACTGTAAATTATAGGTTTGACCCAGATGATCTTTGATGAATCTTCCAGCTCTAAAATTTATAATTTTCTACTCGATATATGAAATTGTGAGAACAGATAATATTGTACCAAGTAATAATTAGGGGAAAAACTTCTGTAAAATATGAAGGGAAACTACAATTCTCCTCCTTCTTACTAGTTTACAATGAATGATATATGAATGATATTCTAGAGATGTATCAGCTTTTCCTAGAAATCATAATATAAATCTAGTAAAAATAGACCTCCATTTAAATAAAATCAATACTCTCTCATGCTTTCTCTTGCTCTCTATCTCTCTATATACATAGACATGCATACATACACATATATAATCTAGACTTATTATTAATTATATAATTGTAATTATATATGATAATTATTGCTTCATTCAACAAATTAAATTTAACATTTCTTGTATCCTGCTCCCTACAAAAGACACTTTCAGTTTGCAAACCCTGGTCCTGTGGGGTGAACTGATTTGTAAATAGGACCTCTGAAGATGTTTTTAGTTAAGGTGTGCATAAACTGAATGAAAGTGGGTGTTAACCCAACATGGCTGAAGTTCTTATAAGAAAAGGAAATTGGACATGGATTGAGAAGCCACAGGGAGCAGCCAGAAGCTAAAAGTCATCAGAACCTAAAAGAGAAATGAGAAGATGCCATCAGATGCATAGCCACGTGACAGAAAAGCCAAGTGTATTAGTTGCTAATGCTGCCAGAAAGCAATATACAAGAAATGGAATGGATTTAAAAAAAGAAATTTAATAAATTCCATGTTTACAGGTTTAAGGCCATAAATATGTCCTAACCAAGTCATCCAGAGAAAGAAACCTAGGCTCAAGGGAGAGTGATCTGGGACAGAACATGGCTGGTGTCTGCTGGTCCTTGTTCCTTATCCTGTTGCCTGCAGCTTTTGATGCAAATGGCTTTCTTTCTAAGCATCTGTGGGCATTCACTTAGCTGCTCAGGGACAAAACTCTGGGTTTCAACTCTTAGCTTGGTATCTGCTGGGGCTGGAGATTTCTTCTCTCCAGGTTTTGGCTATTTCTGTGAGTTTTTGTTTTAGCACCTGGGCTATTTCTCCCTGGATCTCCAATCATCTGCTGTGGCTGTGCCCTGCTGGCTCTGTTCCCTGTGTTGGCATTTATATCAGCTCAGCTCTGAGTGCTCTCCAAAATGCTTCATTTTTTAAAGGACTCCAGTAAAAAAATCAAGACCTACCTGGAATGGGTGGAGTCACATCTCCATTTAATCAAAAGGGCACACCCACAATTGCGTGTGCCACATCTCATGGAAGTAATCTTATCACAGGCCACATGCACAATCGGGCACACCACATCTCAGTAGAGGTAATCTATTCAAAAGTTTTTGACCTACAATATTGAATCAGGATAAAAATAAATGACTTCTCTTGTGGCTGCCCCCACAAGATTGGATCAGGTTTAAAACATGGCTTTTCTAGGGTACATGTTAGTTTCAAACTGGCACATCAAGGAATCCTAAAGGTTGTCAGCCAGCCACAAGATACCTGTCCTGGGAGGAAGTCACCCTTCTCCCTCTGAAACCACGAGCCAATAAATCATGTTTTTGAATAAACCCATTATATGTTATTTGTTTTGGCATCAAAGAAACAAATATATATATTATTGTTATATGGTATTTTATATATACTATTATAATTAATTATTAAATATATTTATGATATATATCTATTATATATACATAATGTATTATGCTACTTGTAGTGTGTTTTATATATAATATATAGTGTATTATATATACCATACCAAGTAGGCTTTTATTTGTAGCATTATATTACATATGCAGTATATGTGTATACTCTCTCATGCTTTCTCTTGCTCTCTATCTCTCTATGTACATAGACATGCATACATACACATATATAATTTAGACTTATTATTAATTATATAATTGTAATTATATATGATAATTGCTTCATTCAACAAATTAAATTTAACATTTCTTGTGTGTCAGGCATTGTTCTAGTCATGCTGATTACTTCCATGAATAAGGAACACGTTGTTCCCTCTAGATAATTTCAGAAGAGTCTCGGAATAGTGTTCTGGACTTTTCTTCAGTTGAAGACAAATTGAAAGCCTCCAGCCTATGTTATCATTGCCTTTTCATTTTCTGGACAGATGACTGCTCTTATTTACCAAGGCACATGTCAGTGTTCTCTTACCCTCTTTCTGAAGCAATTCCTGTCCTCCTTCTCCTTTGAAGAAAAGATGGTATCTTCTGTTATAGCAAAAAGGAATGTCTGTGCATTCAAGATATTTCCAAAAGGTCACACCCACATCTTTTGGTTAGCTTAGGTGAGAGAGCTGGTGTACTGTTGTTTAGTTACTTTTTTTTTTTTTTTGTAGCATTAGTGCTAACAAAAGAGAAAAACGTGATACATCCTGATTTCATATTCAACATTTTAATGACTTTTCACAAAAATCACAATGAATCTTTCCCAGAAGCGGTTCTCTAGTCTCCTTTTCCTCTATTTAAATTTGTTCTTGAAAGTTCCATCTTAGTCCTCTTCCCTAACCAAAGCACAGAGGTGCAATAATAATTTAAGTGCTGTTGGAGAAGCCATAAAATATCGCCAACATGGCTGCTGTGGCTGATGCAAGGCAACACAAAAAGGCTGACCGTAAATCTGCCCTCCGCCCTAGCAACAATGGTGACCAATCCCAGAAATCTGCCCTCCACCCTAGCAACAGCGGCAACCAATCCCAGCCCGACACGTGTCCCTGCATGCTCCCAGCCTATATAAGCCTGTGCACTTCCTCAATAAAGCAGATGTCTTCCGCTCAGCTCTGAGGGTTGTCTCCTGAGTCCTGTGCTGTGTGCTATGTGTCTGTGTGACTGACTCAGTACGGCCACTTACCCCCAGCCATCAGCTACCCCACAAGTGCCTGGATCAATGCATGTGTGGAGGTGGATGTGTTTGCATTTGTCTGTTTGTATGAAAGGTTGTGGTGTTTTTGTTTTGTGTACATACATACATGCTAAAATGAGTTCAATCTCCTCAAATATGAAAACTTTCTCAAGAAGTTTCTGGAATTTATGATTTGGGAATATTGGAAAAGACAAAAGCCAAATATTCTTTAAAAGGGGTTGACTTTATGATAGTAATAAATGTTTTAATTATTCTTATTAGAGAAGTTGTAGGTTTACCAAAAAATCATGCAGAAAATGAGGAGTACTCATATACCCACCCCTCCCATACTCAGTTTCTCCTATTTTTATTCTTAGTATTAGTGTGGAATCTGTGTTATAATTGATGAAACAATATTATTATAATTATACAATTAACTGTTGTCCATAGTATACATAATGGTTCACTATTTTGCACAGTTCTATGATTTTTTAAAATTTTTCTTCTTGAACATATATACAACCTAAAATGTCCCCCTTTTAGCACATTGAAACATATACTCCAGTGATGTTAATTACATTTGCAGTGTTGTGCTGCCACAACCAACCATCCATTACTGAACTTTTCCTTTCACCCCAAACAGAAACTCAATATCAATTAAACATTAACTCCCCCTTCTTTACCCTTATCCTGGCCTCTGGTAACCTGTGTCTTAGTTTTTAGTTTAATTAACTGCAATACTAATTATTGCATATAAGTGAGATCATACAATATTTGTCCTTTGGTGTCTGGCTTATTTCACTAATCATGATGTGTTGCAGGTTCACCCATTTTGTCACATGTATCAGAATGTCATTCCATGTTATGGCTGTATAATAGATTATTGTGTATATAAATATGTATCATATTTTATATCTCTATTCATCGGTTTGATGGATACAGATTGCTTTCATCTTTGGGCAATTGTGAATAATGCTACTGTGAACACTGAAGTGCAAATATTTGCTCAAGTCCCTGCTTTCAATTATTTTGGGTATATGTCTAGAAGTAAGATTGCTGGATCACTTGGTAATTCTATACTTAGCTTTCTCAGGAACTGCCAAATTGTCTTCTGCAGCAACTCCACCATTTTACATTCCCACTGGCAATGAATGAGTGTTCCTATTTTTCTGCATCCTGTCCAGCACTTGCAATTTTCTGTTTTTTGAATAGTAGCCATTCTAGTGGGTGTGAAATGCTATCTCATTGTGGTTTTGACTTGCATTTTCCTTTTGGCTTATAGTGTTGAGCAGCTTTTCATATGCTTTCTGGTCATTTGTTTATCTTCTTTGGAGACATGTCTGTTCAAGACCTTTGTGCATTTTTAAAAATTGAGTTGTTTTTTTTCTTTGTTGTTGAGTTGACTTTCTTTATATGCCTAGATATTGAACCCGTATTGGATATGCGGTTTCCAAACAGTTTCTCCCATTCTGTAAGGTTGATTTTTTACTTTTATGATGATGTCCTTTGATGTCCAAAGCTTTTAATTTTGATGAGGTCTTATTTATCTCTTTTTTTCTCTCTCATTGCTTGTGTTATTGATGTAAAATCTTAGAAACCATTGCCTAACACAAGGTCTTGAAGATATGTCCATATATTTTCTTCTAGGCATTTTAGAGTTTTGGTTCTTATATTGAGGTCTTTGATTTTAATTTTTGTCTTTGGTGTGAGGTGATCCTCCACCTTCATTTTTTTTTTTGCATTTGGATACTCAGGTTTCTTAGAACCATTAGTTGAAGAGTCTGTTCTTTCCTCATTAGTGATAAGGATTTTGATTGCCACTTGTAACCTATGACCATAATATGTTTTACTCATTTATAATTATGCATTGCAATTTATTCATTTCAGAGGGCTAGAAAGTAAGTAGCATTTTTTCAAAATGAAAGGGCTTATGAGGGGGACTTCTGGGAAGATGGATAGGATAGGTTGAGTTCTCTCCTACTAAAGAACTACTAGAACAACTAGAGAAATGATAGAAAACTACTGGGACAGCAGTTCCAGGATGTGAGTGACCAGAGAGAGTCTTCTGAACTATATACAGAGGTCCTGGATTAAAAAGCAGAGAAGCTGGGATGGAGAGAACAGGGGTGAGTGAGCTTGGTCATGACTCCACTGGGGCAAGTGGTAGCATGCAGGAAGGAGTGGGTCTTGAGAGCATGGTACGCTCCTACACTCCTGCCTGCCTTTGCAGCTAGCTTGGTACCAGAGCATGGGGTGCTACTGCAGTTTGCAAATACTACACATGTTGGCACAGCTTTTTAAATGGATAAGGGGAAAATTCTGGTGGAGTTGTGAGGAGCTTGATAGAGAAGGCCTAGAATTCTTTGAAGAGACTGTTGGTAGAAATGTGAACTGTAAAGACACTTCTGCTAAGGCCTTAGAAAGGAATGAGGCACATATTATTATAGACTGAAAGGAAGGTAAGCCTTGTTCTAAAATGGCAGATAATCTGACAAAATTGACTAGTGGCTTAGGCTGGAGGACAGCTTTTAAAAGCCATGAACTTGTATATTTAGTAGAAGAGATTTCCAGATTAAATGTTGAAAGTGCAGCCTGGTTTCTCCTCATAGCTTATAGTGAAATATGACAGGAAAGAGATAAACTGAAAACTGAACTCTTGGGTACAAATAAACCAGAAATTGATGTTCTGGAAAATTCTGGGCTTCCAGGAAAGGAGACCTCAGAGAATGGTGCCCCATGTGAGAATCTGGCCAATGTTTTTTTTGAACCAGTCAGCCATTTCAGAGAAAGCCAGGATTCGACATGAAGTTATCCAGGAAGGATTTGTGGGAACTCTTTATGTCTGATGGGCATGATCCAAGGCTACTGCATAGAAAACCAATGAGAGTGTTGCAGGAGCTGTATAAAGAGAACCACTGCCAGTCAGGACTGAGAGGGGACAGAGAAGTGACACATTGGAGGAAAAATAACTTCAGAGGCAAAACCATGGAGGCTGGGGTCTGCAGTCAAGAAGCCTCAGGCCAGGAGAGTGGACCCACCCGAGCACATGGAGAGATTGAGTTTGCCCCAAAGGCAGAGCATGGGCCTTCCACCTCATTGCAGTGGAAGAGTCATGCTGCCTCAGGCCTTGGAAAGGATGGAGCACATTCCTTGGGGTTTGGGGAAAGCCTGGCTGCCACCACATGGAACGGGTTGACCATGTGCCCAGAGATGGCAGAGAGCCTGGGTGCAGCCCTGCTCCTTGGAGATGGTGGAGCTGAGAAAAACTTGGTCTCCCCAATTTCCCCCAAGTGTATGTTCAGAGAGAGGTGGGCCACTGCCTAGGCCCTTGGAAAGGGTGGGACTGTCACTTTCTAAAGCCCTGAAGATAAATAACTCTCAGACTTTGAAATTGAATGAACTTTGCCCTACAGGTTTTCAAAACTGCTTGGGTCCAGTGACCCCTGTGATCCTTTCTTCCTATGGAAATGGGTATATGTATCCCATGACTGTTCCTCCTTTGTATGTTGGCAGCTAATAACTTGTTCTGGGTTTTATAGGTCCAGAGCTAGGGAACAATTTTACCTTAAAACAGACCATGCCTGTAGCTAACTTTGATCAGAGAATTTGTACCGGTTTTAACATTGTATTGTGTTTGTATTGTTACTGAAATGGTTTAAGGACTTCTGATATTGTCATGGAATGAATGTATTTTGTATATGGGAAAAAATATTTTTTTTAAGAGTCCAGAGGATAGAATGTGCTGGTTTGAAAGGATTTATGTACCCTCAAAAAGCCATGTTTTAATCCTAATCAATTTTTTGGGAGCAACAGTTTCTTCTAATCTGGAAGGTTTAGAAGCTTGATTAGGTTGGAAGCTTGATTAGGTTATCTCCACGGAGGTGTGACTCAATCAATTGTGGGTATTAAACATGATTAGTTTGAGACGTGCCTCCACGCATTCTATGAGTCTTGATTAATTTAGTGGGATCCTATAAAAGAGGAGACATTTTTGGAGAGAATGTCTTTTGAGAACAACAAGAAAGCCACAGCAGAGCCAAGGAGAACCACGAGGCCAAGGGAATGACAAAGTCCCCCAACCAGGTACCTTTGGGAATGAAGGAGAATGCCCCTGGGGGAGCTTTATGAAGCAAGAGGCCTGGAGAGAAAGCTAACAGATGATGCCATGTTTTCCATGTGCCTGTCCACTTGAGAGAGAAACCTTGAACTTGATTGGCCCTCTTGAATCTAGGTATCTTTCCCTGGATGCCTTAGATTGGACATGTCTATAGACTTGCTGTAATTGGGGCATTTTCATGGCCTTAGAACTGTAAACTTGTAATGAATTCCCCTTTTTAAAAAGCCATTCCATTTCTGATAAATTGCATTCTGGCAGCTAGCAAACTAGAACATACGCTATGGCCTATATATAACAGGAAGACAGCAACAGTACCACAGCAATACTGGGGATAAGTAATTGGTGGGTGATGATAAAAGTTAAGGGGAGTTTCATATTTTCTCCTTGGTGAGGGTATGTTTATGTGTTATTTTTCTCTTTGGAGCAATGAAAATTGTCTAAAATTGAGAGTGATGATGATTGTACACCTAAGTGTGGGAACTATGAGACATAGTTTATTTTGAACATTATTCATAGTGCCCAATGGATGGAGGTGGCAGAAGTGTACAATGACTGAGAAGCAGAAAGGTGAACTGTGGTGTGTACATATGATGGAATGTGGTGCGCCTACAGAAAGGAATGAAGTCCTGAGGTAGGCAACGAGGTGAATGAACCTTGAGGACATTATGATGTGCAAAACATGCTCAAAACAAAAGGACAAATATTGTACTGTCTATTTAAAAGAATACTTATTAAAAATTAGGGTCCTAGATTGTAAGCTCTTATAGAGCTCACAATTAATCCTGAACTTCAAGTGTTATTTCTAGATTTTGAGATTCTCTCCTATAAGTATATATAACCCAGTAATTTCCTGGAAATTTGGGTGCCTGTGTGACACCCAAGACTCAGAGTTGGAGTTCTGCATCTCTGAAAGTCAGCATTGCTACATACAATAACTATTAAAGAAACAAACAAACAAAAAAAATGATCATTCTTCAGTTACAGATAAGAATGAAGCCAAATGGTTGGGAATAAGGTAAATCAGAATACAGGGTAAAGGATGATTGTGTCTGTCTTTTTGAATTTCACGAATGTGTGTAGTTAGATTCAGTTATCCACATGGCCAGGTGAAGGCACCTAGTTCTGTTGCTGTGGACATGAGCCAATGGTACATGGACCTCATCTGTTGCTGATTACATCAGCAGTCAGCTAGGAGGCATGCCTGCTGCAATGAATGACATTTGACTTAATTGGCTGATGCTTAAATGAGAGAGTACAACGTAGCACAGCCCAAGCAGCTTGACATATCTCATCTCAGCACTTGCAGCTTAGCCCAGGCCTTTGGAGATGCAGAAAGGAATCACCCCGGGGAAAGTTGTTGGAACCAGAGGCTTGGAGAGAAGGCCAGCAGAGATTACCCTGAACCTTCCCATGTAAGAAAGAACCTCAGATGAAAGTTAGCTGCCTTCCCTCTGAAGAACTAATGAAATAAATCCCCTTTTATTAAAAGCCAATCTGTCTCTGGTGTGTTGCATTCTGGCAGCTAGCAAACTAGAACAACCAGTTATGTGAGACTAAAGGAAGAGAGCTTTATTTTGTCCAAAACCTAAATTTTCTTTAGCACCCACCCTAACTCAACCTGTCTGGATAGTTCATTTAAACAAGCCAAACACATGGAGCCCAGAATTGGAACAAGGGCTTGTAATTCTGTATATCTTTATACAATACCTGGATACATGCCAGAGTATATTGGGCAGATAATTTAAAAGTATAAACAAAGTTCCTTGAAGAAATAGAGAAAAAATATGGAACTTTAAATTTTCCCACTTGAAAAACCCCTTGATACTCTCTCAAACACTAGGTATCCCAAGTTAATAGTCTGAGTTCCTGATCTTGAGACTTCTCTTATGAAACTTAGTTCTGTAGTGGAGAAGTTAAGTCTACCTATAATTATGCCTAAGAGTTATTTCCAGAGAACCTCTTTGGTTGCTCAGATGTAGCCTCTCTCTCTCTAAGCCCAACTCTGCAAGTAGAATCATTACCCTCTCCAGTATGTGGGACATGACATCCAGGGGTGTGAGTCTCCCCCTGACAATGTGAGACATGACCCCCAGGGATGATCCTGGCCATGGCACCATGGGATTGAAATGCCTTCTGGACTAAAGGGGAAAAAGAAATGTGGCAAAATAAATTCTTAGCGGCTAAAAGAGTTCAAATAGAGTTAAGAGGTTATTTTAGAAACTACTCTTATAGAAGCTTCAGCTCCATATTGCTAATTGTCATGGTTAGCCAAACTCCAACCAATATCATTCCTTTTAATCCTAGAGATCACCCAGCTCTCTATGTGAGACCCTACAAAAGTAGCACACTGTAAGTTTACTATTCAGAAACTGAAAACCTTCAGATGGTTCCTAGGCAAGATAAATCCTGAAACCCAGAGGTATTTGCAGGAATATCACCCAGTTCCATCCTCTTATCCCAAATTGTTGATACCCGTTTACAACATGAAAAAAGTTAGAATGCCCAAAATCCAAATATCACTAAAGACTGGGAGAAGTTTCAAAGGAGGAGGAGTTATAATAGAGAAGTTAAGATTTGACAAATGAGCATAACTAATGAATCATTATGTTGATATTTCTTTTTAGTTTCAAGCTAGAGTTTACTTTTTAGTTTCCAGCTAGAAGGAAAAACTTGAAATTATGGTACTGTAACCCATATCAAACTTTGAAATCTGTTGTATAACTACTTCTTAAAACATACTTTGAATTTTATTGATTTTTTGAATATATATTATATTTTAAAGTAAAAATCTTACAAAAGGATTATTAGATCACACCGTTAACTGTGTGTCTTCAATAGAAGAACCCTTCTTAGAAAATTTTATTTATCATTTACATATGTGCCTGTTTAACTTTTTAACCCTACTTCTTGTTTTCTTTTTCACATAATTGTTTATCATAACAAAACTAACTGCTACAGAGGCAAAATAAACTTTCAAGATTTATTCATGTATGCTGTTATAGTTTCTTTCTTATTTCATATAAATGCAATATATATTAATACCTATGCTTAAATTACTATGCTTTGGACTCAACATTTTGGACTCAGTGACAATAATGGAGTTTTCAACACTATTATAAATCTGTCTTTATAAATACTCAGGTTTACTAGTCTCCAGGAGCCAATGCAGTCCAATTAAGATTAATAAACAGATTGTTCAGGATAACTGCATCTTCAACATTCTTCATGCCAATATTTCTGGGAATTGCCTATGAGCTTAAAATCAGGGTAGGCTATTACTTGCTGCTGCCAGTCTGCAATTTAATTCCCCACATAAGACTTTTGTTTGATTACATAGGTCTGAGCAAAAGATATAAACTACAGGTTCAGATCCTTGCTGATGGTTATGCCTGTCACAGCTTTTAATCCTCATGGCAGTCCAGACTCCAGGGCTTTGGCAAATTGAGAGTGAGAATACTTCTCTTTCTTTTGTGACTGCCCTCTTAAAAGGGTTCCATAGTTAGGGTGCAGGGCTGCATGGCATCCCACAATTTAGTGCAGCAGTTCTTTTAGGTTTGCCTTCGTCTATGCTTCCAAAGACATCACGTACTTCTTTTTTTAATAATTTTTTTATTAATTAAAAAAATTACAAGAAAGAAATGCAAACATCCTTAATATATGTTCATTCCAGTCTACATAGACAATCAGTAATTCACAACATCACCACACAGTTGCATATTCATCATCATGATCATTTCTTAGAACATTTGCATCAACTCAGAAAAAGAAATAAAAAGACAACAGAAAAACAAAACAAAAACAGAAAAAGAAGAAAAATTACATATCATACCCCTCACTGTTCCCCTCCACTGATTACTAGCATTTCAAATCAAATCCACCCTAACATTTGTTCCCCCCATCATTCATTCCCATTCCACATGCTCTACTCGTCTGTTGACAAGGCAGATAAAAGGAGCACCAGACACAAGGTTTTCACTATCACACAGCCACACTGTGAAAGCTATATCATTATACAATCATCATCAAGAAACATGGCTACTGGAACACAGCTCTACATTTTCAGGCAGTTCCCTCTAGCCTCTCCATTATATCTTGGATAACAAGGTGATATCTACTTAATGCGTAAGAATAACCTCCAGGATAACCTCTCGACTCTGGAATCTCACAGCCATTGACACTTTGTCTCATTTCACTCTTCCCCCTTTTGATCAAGAAGGTTTTCTCAATGCCTTGATGCTGGGTCTCAGCTCATTCTAGAGTTTTTCTCAATCCCTTGATGCTGGGTCTCAGCTCATTCTAGAGTTTTTCTCAATCCCTTGATGCTGAGTCTCAGCCCACTCCAGGATCTCCATCCCACATTGCCAGGAAGGTCCACATCCCCTAGGAGTCACGTCCCATGCAGACAGGGGGAGAGTGGTGAGCTCGCCTGTTGTACTAGCTGGAGACAGAGGCCACATCTGAGCAACAAAAGAGGCTCTCTTGGGGGTGACTCCCAGGCCCAATTTCAAGTAGGCTTGACCTATCCTCTGTGGGGTCAAGCTTCATGTGAACAAACCCCAAGACTGGGGGCTCAGCCTACAGCCCCGGCTGTCTGCACTGCCTGCGAGAACATCAATAATTCAACTTGGGGAAGTTGAATTCTCCCCCATTCTCACCATTCCCTGAAGGGGACCCTACAAACACCCCTCCACTCACTGAACAAATCACTCTGGGATTGATCGGGGCATCACTCTGGACAAACCAACAAAATCTAATGTCCTACCCAAGGTTCCATGTACCCATGTTGTCCAACCAACCATCCACACAAGTTAAACTAGGAGATGCACCAGTCAAAATACAAATTTTGTACCAAATAAACATTTCTTGATTCAGTCCCACACATAAGTTAAAATTTTAAAATGTTAATTGCCATCTATTTTCAGCACCCTTCAGTAATGACACTCCTCTGTTCTTCCTCATGCAAAAACATCTCTAAATTTGTACACTTAGTCTTTTCATCATACTCTCCAGGCACTCCCAGACCACACCATCCCAATCTTTATTGTTTATCTTTCTTTGTGATTTCATTTATGCCCCCAACCCTTCTCCCTCTATCATTCTCATATTCAGCTTCATTCAGTGTTTTAACATAATTGTATTACAGTTAGGTAGTGTTGTGCTGTCTATTTCTGAGTTTTTATATTCAGTCCTGTTGTACAATCTGTATCCCTACAGCTCCAGTTACCCAATATCTTCCCCTATTTCTATGTCCTGATGGTCTCTGTTACCAACAAAATATTCCAAGTTTATTCACTAATGTCAGTTCATATCAGTGAAACCATACAGTATTTGTCCTTTTGTTTTGGCTAGTCACACTCAGCATAATGTCCTTAAAGTCCATCCATGTTGTTACATACTTCATAACTTTATTCTGTCTTACAGCTGCATAATATTCCATCATATGTATATGCCACAGTTTGTTTAGCCACCCATCCATTGATGGACATTTTGGCTGTTTCCATCTCTTGGTAATTGTAAATAATGCTGCTATAAACATTGGTGTGCAAATGTCCATTTGTGTCCTTGCTCTCATGTCCTTTGAGTAGAGACAGCATATAGATGGGTCTTGTTTTTTAATCCATTCTGCCAGTCTATGTGTTTTGATTGGGGAGTTTAATCCATTAACATTTAGTGTTATTACTGCATGAGTAGTACTTTCTTCTAATATTTTGCCTTCTGTATTTTATATGCCATATCTAATTTTCCTTCTTTTTACCTTTACTCATAGTGTTCCTTTCTACACTCTCCTCCACACCTTTCTCTTCTGTCTTTTCATATCTATCTCTAGTGCTCCCTTTAGTATTTCTTGCAGAGCTGGTCTCTTGGTCACAAATTCTCTCAGTGATATTTTGTCTGAAAATGTTTTAATTTCTCCCTCATTTTTGGAGGACAATTTTGCTGGATATAGAATTCTTGGTTGGCAGTTCTTCTCTTTTAATAATTTAAATATATCATCCCACTGTCTTCTTGCCTCCATGTTTCTGCTGGGAGATCTACACATAGTCTTACTGGGCTTCCCTTGTACGTGATGGTTTGCTTTTCTCTTGCTGCTTTCAAGATTCTCTCTTTCTTTTTGACCTCTG
>PVIY010010089.1:0-69998 GCA_004026745.1 Myrmecophaga tridactyla | reverse complement strand
GATTGTAAAAATTCAGAGATGGATAGCACAATATTACCTGATAGTAGCAAAATAATATAAACAAACTCAATGAAATTCAATGTGAGTATAATTGATGGAGAAGTGATGATGGCACTATGAAACCAGAAGGAAAGGCAGAGTATAAAGACAGAGATGGAATAATTTAGGAAGGGCTAAAGTAGACAATGATGGTAATTAAATGTAGTCAACAGTAATATTTTAATATGTTTCCACTGAATGTAACAAAGGCATTATGCCCAAACCAACTGTCAGCAGGCAGGGGGCAAAGAGAGAAATTTGGATTCTTTGTGGAAAGAAACAAAATGTCTTCATACAGATAAATTTGACAAAGTAACATCTATACATGCAGGTTTGCAGTGCCCTGGCAATGGGGCACAGCTATCAGCTGTGGAGCTTCCAAAAGAGGACATGTTGAACCTTTGTACTCGGGTGCACATCAGGGCACAAAGCTTTGACATTGCCATTTCAAGTTTTACAAAGGAGTTACAAACAGCTGCAGGTTTTATACATAGAAGGATGAGGAATATTCGGTAAAGGCATTGTGAGTCAATCATAAGGCAAGTTAGAAATGATACCCATAATTTGGACTAGCTGAAGACCTGTGGTTACTGATTTGTTGACCTTTATACTGTGCATGCAAGAGGGATGTTCCAGCTGGCATACGTGACTGCCTCACTTAGGGTTACTGGCTACCAGCTGGCTGTGGCTCATTTTGATAGCCTGTTGCAGGCTCCACAGGTTGGATTGTATGATATGTGAATAACACCATTTTAAAAATGAACAAAGAGAAACAAATACCAGAAAAATGCAGAAATACTCACTGTCAGAAGACGAAACAGGAGATGTGTTACCTGTGCAAACAAAGTGTTCTGAGATGAGAACTGACATAGGTGTCTTCATTTTTCTGAAAATTTACATTCATGTTAATAACAGTGATGATAATATCTAAGATAACTGGGCCCATAATATATGTTTTTCACATAAACTATCTAATGAAAACTCCAATATAGTTATTTTCTGAATGAACACATAGAGATGAGATTACATGCATAGGGCCATACACTGAGTGGAAGATCAAGCTGTTTTCTCCTTTCCACCACTGCAGGATTTCAACTGTAATCCTAGCATTCACTGATGAGATGCAGCTCTCGGGTGCCTTGTGAAGGGGAGCTCCTTCTTGAGCAATGATTGCCACACTGATCTTAAGAAGCTTCTCTTATCTGCACACCACCCAGAATGAAGCTCTATTACCAAGAATTGTGTGTGTCCTATTTGAGATGTACCAGACCCATTTTCTCTCAATCTAAATCTATCAGCTTTGTCATAGAGATCAAGAATTGTAAACATCTGGAATTTGTGCATATGAAAACACCTTATTAACTGCATTGTTGTTATAGGGTTGTTTTAGCAAAGTGTCACAAATTCTATGACTCAACACAGCAGAAATATATTTTCTCCCTATTCTGAGGGCTAAAAGTCTGAAATATATAGGGAAGAATCCTTCCTTACTATTTCAGGCTACTAGGGGTTAAACAGCAATTCAGTGGCTTACACTTGCTAGTAGATTCTTCTCATGCATACGTTGGAAAATATTTCAAGATATTTATGCATTTACACAGCATAGCAACATCAGGTTAAGGATTCTTTCTAAACAAATCTTTCGAATCTGACACATCATGTTCTCTGTCCATGAGAGTTTGTCTAACATAAGAAACATCAGAGTAAAGTAGTTTTTAATATAATTTCAAGGAACTTCTTCAGGAAATGTTAACATGAATTAAGTAGGGAATTCCCATGGAGTTAAAAAATAAACATTTCTGAGTCAAATAAAATAAACATCCATGTGTCCATATGGTTCTTAATAATGATTGAGTAAATATAATAAATGATGTATAAGGGATAGATCATCCACAAAAATGAATTTCAAGTAAATTAGTTAAAGAATGCCACGTTATAGGAGATAGAGCCTAAACACAATCTCTGAATATGACCTTTAGGAACTTTTGGAAAAATTATTTGCTGACTTTGGATATTGCTATGAGTATTTGAAGAAAAAAGATCTATGGGGAGTATATGTAATTTAAGTGTTGCATTTTCTTTCTTTGAAAGACACGGTTAGAAAATGAAGAGACAAGACACAGACTGAGGAGACTGGTGAATCAGATGTTTTTTATGGACTTGTATCATTAGTATATGAGGACATAAAATTTACAAAACTGTAAAATTGAATCCCCTATATGATCCAAAAACTCACAGTGAAGATATGAAAATATATGTCCCTAGGGAAATGGAAACTAAAATAAAAATAAGACATTCCTACTCACTTAATATGAAAATGACTAAATGCCAAATAATAATAAAGCTTAATGACAATGATGATACTGAGAAACAAGGTTATTCATACAATATATGTGAGAAAGCAAAATAGCTAGCCATTTTGAAAGATGGCTTTAAAATTTCTTATGGAGTTATATAGAGAGTCACCACAGATAGAAAAATTATGCTCCAAGGATTTTGTTCATATTACAAGCGTTCACATTGGGGGTTTTGGTTAGACACAAGTTAAGCAAAAGCCCCAATGTCAATGCTTGTAATTTCTTTCTTCATTACAAAATCTCCACTCTACTTTGAATTTGCTGACTGAAAGTTTGCTATAAGGAAAATTCCCCATCTTATTTTATTAACAACCTCTAGTGTTCCTTATTTGCTCACACTTCCCATATCACTGACTCCTTCCAATACAGCTGCCATCGTCCTCAAGATTTGTGGTACCTCCAAGATGGAGGGTATTCACACTGTCTTTTACATAGCAACAGTAGAAAAAATCTTTAGTTATTAGACTGCTCAGTTCGATGAAGTTCTGTGCTCATTGACAAGTACCCTGACATGGTCACTCAGCCCCAGACTTAGCATAGCTTATTCCACCAGATTTCACAATAACCAATCCCTTCCTTGAAACTCTTGTTCCAGGCTTCCACGCTCACTACATTTGGTGGTAGAAAAGTTATATCCAGAAGACTTGCCAGAGAACTTCACTGACCTTCTTTCCTTTTTCACCACAGCACTCAACAGCCCTTGCTACACCTGGACTGGGTACCTGTAGAGAGTAAACAGGAGTGGGGAAAGTCTCCCCAAGAGATCAAATCCCCAGCTTCAGCTACTTACTTGCATTTGCCTGTATCCATTGCTATGAATTAGCCCATTTTACAGCCCTCATCATTGGTGAAGGACCTAGGTTGACACACACACATAAACACATGTGCATACACACATGAGACTCACCCAGTCCCATACCTATTATACCCATAAAGCACACCCACATGCATACACACATATAGACTTGCACATGCATATACATGCAGACACATGCACAGACTTCACATGCATGCATAATTTGATATTCAAACCATAATCTTCCCCATACTCAGAAGCACACGCCAGAGATAATTGCATATTCCCACATGCACATTCTCACATACCTGCACTCAGGCACACATGGACACACTGACATTTATACTATTAACACCCACACTTACAAACATATAAGGAATCGCAAGCACAGAGAAACATAGGCAGACATTACAAATGCTCACTTACAGTTAATATGTCTATAACCCATGCACATGTGGATATTATACACATACATGAAAATGTGCACAGGCTCATCTGTGCACATTTGTGCAAACATATAAATGCAAATATATACGTGTTGTGTATGAGTATTCAGCATTGGATTCCAAATTTTTAATTCTCCCTGGTGTCCATAACATGGCTATTCCCCCCCATGTGGACCCTGGGCTCATGGGTCATTTAACAAATATAAAGAAAGAAATTAGAGCCATCTTAGACTTGGGAAATGTGTGCATGTTGGGCTTCCATTTACCTGCAATGCCATGGGTCAGGAACACATGGATGATCACATGAAAAAAGTAGAGCCATCCCTCCCCCTCCTCAGATAGTTGGGAGGACATTCTGGATATAAAGTCCAGCAACACATTATTCTCAGTGACATAAAACCCTGAGTGAGTGCAGAACCAGGGAGCCCACGGGTCTGGGAGTCCCTCTTTGGAGAAGAACCAGTTATTAATCAAGGAGTTGGGGGCCAAGAACAATGACCTTGGCTGGGGGACATATTCCCTGTAGATCAGCATCTGCAAAGTGCCTCCTGGTCATCCCTTCTTGGATGGGGATATTTCTAGGGTGATGTTTGCCTGCCCACCTCTGCAGTGATATGAATCTATGAGAATGTTCATCTTTTTTTCAAAGTTCTCCAGAAAAGAAGGATGTTAATAAAATATAAACCATTGTGGAAAAAAAACCGATAAAGTCTTTAGGTAAATGGAAAGTCATGTCACAATCAAAGGTAGTATCGGTTAGTCATATCTTTGATAAAGATGTTCTATAAAATATAAAGTATACTTTCCAAAATGAAAAGAAGATATACAATTAAGTTTAAAAATTACTTGAATTTTGTGACTGCACATTTCATCAAAATGCATGAATGCCTAATATTTTTTATGAGAGAAATGCAAATTTTAGCACAATGGGCTACTGTGTCATGCACTGCAAAATGGATATTAGTAATTAACTTTAGAACTGATGAGAAATGGTAGAAAATTTTGGGAAATAAATGATAATTATAATACACCAAAAATATGTTTTTCAGAGTTAATTAAATGTGTAACATTTATATAAGTTCACATACCTGAATTTATATTTGTGAATTATATATATAACACAATATCAATATTATATTATGAGATAAATAGTATAATGATAAAATCATTAATTACTATAAAGGAGGAAACAATTAGCAAAAAATAAGCAGAGGGAAGAACATAATTAAGATAGAAGAAGAAAAAAATGAAATGGAGCAGAAAGCATCAATTAACAAAGCAAGAGGTAGTTTAATGACATAATACAAATTGTTAAGGCACTATCTAAAGTGACCAGGAGAACAGCATGATCACAATTTAGCAATATTGTGTCTGAAAACAGAATGTGATTGTGCATACTACAGGAAATAAAACAGAAAATAAAATAATATTGTCTAAATTGCACATAAAATACTGGAAGTTTAATGGAATGAACAATTCAGTGATGCCCACTCAACATCCAAACAGATTCAGGATTTACAGATAATTTTAACATTTCTAAATCTAATAAGGAATTGTAATGTTCATAAGTAAATTCCTTATTAAGCAAAAATCTATGGCTCTTTGTTTTTCTTGGCAAATGATTTTAAATTCTAATGAGAAAAGTTAGTGTCAATCTCATATTAAATCAATCTCTAAAAACATAAAGTGGGGAAGTCATCAAATAATTCATGAGAACAGGATGATCCAAATAAAATGTGAAAATGTCACTATGTAAAGAAAGTTATAGGCCAATCTTACTTATAATTTTACAAGAAAGATCCTTGACACAGTATCCAGTGATGAATATGTATGGCTCAAAAACATGAGAAAATGCACTCATTTAATTTACCATACACATAAAATAAACAGGGAGAGTTCATATTCTTCTCAATAGGTGCAGAAAAATATATTGTCAAAATCAACATATATTTATGAGACTAAGTCGTGTCAAACTTGTAAGAGGAAGGAGCGTTCCAAATTGACAAAGGGCTTCAAATATAATTTTATAGCAAAAATGATACCTAATACCAAATTTTGCCACTTTCTCTCCAGACACCCATCCAGAAGAGGAGGATGAGGGAAAGTAAAAATAAATTCATTAAATAAAAGTTTGTATTAAGAAACTCTACATTGTTATTGAAATTCAGATAAAAATGACCAGGTATCAGAAGGTTTCAGAAGGACTTAAGGGGATGTTTTCTGTTCATCAGGGAAACAAAATATTAGACCTTGAGAGGATAATCTCCCCAAACTTTGCAGAATTTGAACCCAGATCACTGGGTGTGATCCCCTGAGCTTGATGGGCCCTAGACACCCCTTGCAGCTCAGCCCTCCCCTGCCTGTACTGCAAGAGAAGTTGGTATCTGTATTCATACGGCCATACCACCACTTCTATTTCCCATAATATTACATGGCAGCGACCTCATCATATACAGACAGATGGGCAGAGAAAACTGGTTCTTGGAGCTGCCTCTGGTGTCAGAGTCATGTATAGATTGACAGGGTATTCATTAAATCACTATTAGTACTGATGCATCCTACCTACTGAAGGCTCTATTGGGCTGGATGTCCCACCTTCAGCAATAATTAGAGTGTGATGGTGAACACAGACAGTGCAGGTGAAGGAAGGGATGTTTGAGGGCTTCTTTAGTTCTGAACCTCATTCTTGCAACTGCATCTGTGACATGACATCCAGAAACAGGAAATTATCTGAGTCACATAATTCATAAAACTCGTTTCCATCTGCACCATTCCCAATTCCAAGGAGACGCTCACAGCTGAGGTCTCCCACAGGAAGTGGTTGTAACAAAATAATTTCATGTTCTTTGAGATAAAACCCATGAATCCCACAAATATGTATGTAGAAAGATGAGACACCTGGCTGAGTAGCAGTTGCAATGGCTTTCAGGAGGCCAGAGTGTGGTTTCTATGTGGAAGGCATGTTTGTGTTTAAAGAAGGGAAAAGTTGACTGGTGGTTCCTCTCTCTTGCCCCTCTTATAGCTCTCCACAGCACCAATATGTACACTGGTCACAGCCAGAGCACAAGGTTTTGTGTCATTAAGCAAAACATTTATGCCATTAGATGTTGTTTTCTAACGTTCAGGATAATTATTTGCATGTGAACAGGGATTTTTCCTTCTAATTATGAATAAATTCTCTTGGCATTGAGAAGGCAGTAAATAAATACATTTTAAATTAGTGAATATGTTCATAGATAAAAGGGAGAGGATTGCATCGCATTGCCCAAAACCATGTTAGATCGAAACGTGCAAAGTTTAATTCCCACAGGTACATTGCAGTGTCCAAGTCTCATGGTCTTTTCTCTGTCACTTGGAACAGAGAAAGATGTGGACCAGAAGGAGATGTGAAATAAGCCAGTGTGAGGAGTAGCTCTGGCTATCTTCCTCTGTCTCGATTTCTTGTAAAAAGAGACCACAATTACCCTCTGTTCTCTTAGGAAAATAAGAAAATCAGAACAGTAACAATAGGAGAGGTTTGGGGGGACACCTGTCTGTTTGGAGGGAGGAAATTGAAAGGCTCAAGCAGGAAACTCTCAAACTCATCAGCAGGGTCTGGTCCCTGTGCTCTGCAGGTGGGAGTGACACTTAGTTAACCTCCTCGGGGGCTTTCCACCATTGAGACAATTGTGTCTCCTGCCCTACCTTGGGCCCCTGCAGTTTCCTAGCACAGCTGTATGTACATCATTGTTCTTGGGTCTCAGAGGCTCACCTTAAATGCTCCTGCTCTGGAGAGATCTTGTGCATCTGTTATGAAACCTGATGGTTGTTCTGTGGCTGGTGATCCCACCACTGCTATTCCTGGGCACATAGCTGAGTCTTTCCCCAGGAATTTGGAATATGGGAAGTACAATGGAAAAGAGAGCTGGTTATCTTACAGATGACGCTGTGTTCTGCAAGGATGTCACCACACCTGGCCTGGATATCAGTAGTTACACCTGGGCCTTCACCACTAGAGACAGATACATTCATTGTTTAAACACAAGATGCTTTGACGAGAAAACTATTGCCCAATCAGAAGTGCTGGAAGGCTGAAGGAAGATGGAGACATTCTCTGCTTCCCAGGGCTGCCTGGAATATGAGCTACAAGCTCACACCTGAAAGGCTCTGTTTCCAATGAAGGACATCATGTCACTTCTATCTGCAGCGGTTGTTATGATAGGATGAGGAATGTCATGTTTTTTCTTCCTCTTATACCTTCCTGTTTCACAGAAATCTAAATGCATGGAGGTTGATATTTTATTAATATGAAAATATTAGGGATTAATACATTCAAGAGAAATTAAATTAAAAGAAAGAATTAAATGTAAATGGAATCAGAGATGTTCTTTGGGAAAGTGAAACATAAACAAAACTTTATGAGTCTCCTATTTTTCTCCTCGATCCTATTCTAACTTATACATTGAATATGTGCATGCTTTATGTGGCATAATTGTACCATGCCATGGAAAGCATTAGAGTTTATAAGGGTTTTAAAAATAAGCTCAGAGACCTGGTCCTGGATGGCACAAAGGACTGAATCTGCTCTTCAGGTCATGCAAAGTTTTCCCTCCTCCTCCTCCTACCACCTGAGAACTCAGACTCAACCGGATGGAAGAAGAATGCTATTTTTCCTTGCAATTCTTGGGAGTTTGACAAAAGAAAATGAACTTCACCAAGTCAGATGAAAGACTCTTTATGCCTACATCCAAATCCAGAAGAAATACACACGCAAACATGCAGACACAGATGTACCTAATAGCATTTAAATTCTACTTTGTTTGCATTGGGGGCATATCATAGACATGCTTAGAAAACACACAGAGCCCATTATCTGGGGATTCCAGATTGTAAAGTAAGAAAAAGTAGCCAAGGCAAGGGAAAAAATTCTTCCCCAACCCTTTCTTCACCTACCCTGGGGCCTCTCATCTCTGTTCAGATCATCATGCCATTTTACTTGTTATCCTGTTGACAGCAGGTATTTTAGTGGTTAAATTGATGTATACAGATCAAACTTGCATGTCTAGGACAAGTGCCAATTTTTTATGACACCTTTATTTTTATATGTTACTCTACTTTTCTATCTTGGATTTTATCTAAGATTTTGGTCCCATATTCATTGGTTTGTTATTCTATTTTGTTCTTATGACTTATTCTTCCTTTGAATTTAGCAAAAAGGGCCTTGTATAATGAGTAAAAAAGTGTTCCTTCTCTTCTATTTTAAGGAAACATCGTTCCAAATTTGGAGGGACTGTGGTTCATTCAACCTTGAATGATACGTAAACTCTAGTAATGAGTCTATTTTCACCGTGACTTTTATTCATGAGTATTTATGATTACTGGCTCAATTTCTTCATTTGTTATATGTCTATTCAAATTAAAATTTCCTTTTTGATTCAGTTTGACCATTTTGTGTATTTATCACAAGCTTTCTTTTTATCCAGGTTTTCTAAATTTTTATCTTACAATAAGTAAAAATGCTCCTGATATATTTTTTAAAATGGCATCCTCTAATTAATAATTCTAATAGTTATGTTAAATCTGACTTTTCAAATGTCAAGCATTTTTTTTAATTTCAGTTATTATTCTTTTTATCTCCAGGATGTACTTTCCTTTAGCTTCATTTAGAAATGACTAATTCTGTATTCAAAATAGGTATTTTGTTCAAAATTGCCAATATATCATCCTTTGCTTGTGTATTAAGGCTCTACTCTCTCTATTTCCCATAGAAAGTGGGACGAGACAGTTTCCACCAAGGAATGTATGTGCAGAACCACCTCCCCTCTACTTACTATGTAATTACAGCCTTAATCTGCAGAAAAGGGGTTCTGAAATAGTAAATCACGTGAAATAGCATGGTCAGAAAAATCTGGGAAAAAACAGTGGGCAGAAATACTTAATAAGAAAAGCATTAACTCAAAAACAAGCACAGACCGCCCTCTGGTGGTCAGGATCGCCTCCTGCAGCCCTACCCTACTGCAACTGCAGGGAAGGTTTGTGTCTGGGCTCACCCTGACTTCCTCTCACTGTGTCTCTTGCACAGTAATAGGTGCCTTTGTTCTCGGTTGTCATGCTGCTCATGTTTAAATAAACTTCATTCTTGGAGGTGTCCCTAGTGATGCTGAGTCGGGACTGAAGTGCTGGATTATAGCTTGTGCTTCCACTATTAATTGTCCTACCAACCCATTCCAGCCCCTTTCCTGGAGCCTGGCAGATCCAGCTCACATGGTTGCTAGATATAGAAAACCCAGGAACAGTTCAGATGAGGGACGGGGTCTGCAATGGCTTCACCAGTCCAGGTCCCGACACCCTCATCTGCACTTGAGACAGGACACCTGGGAACAAGGAGAACTAAAGTGAGTCGTGTGCTCAGACCCATCCCCCTATTATGTTTATGTCTGAATCCTTGAGGCACTCACATCTTGGACTTGACACGACAAAGAAGAAAATCCACAAGACTTCCATGTTCTTGTGGATGAGGTCCATGATGCTGAGGAAATATTTTCCAGACTTAGGACGAACCTGAATTTAAGTAAATGTGTGCTGTGGTTTCCTCTGTTGGCCACGTGGTGATTTGCATTGGGGAGATAACTCTGTTAGTAAAATGAAAGGAGGTGAGGGGATGTGCTTGTCTCAGAGAAAATGTGAAGAGAATGCTGGCTGCACCCTGGGAGAACACATCATTTTTTTTTATTTGGTGTGCAGCCACTGCAATCCCTTTCTCCTTAACCTTCAGTCAAGAAATGTGTTGAATTAGGAGTCAGTTGGGTCCAATGATCAAGAATAGCCTTGGAAATACAGTCCCTGTGCCCCTACTCTGATAGATTATATGCATTTTGTTGTGTATTTTTATATGGGTATATTGCGAATATGTGAACTATAATATATATTCCCTGACCATTGCAGCTACTAGGATTATGGTTGATTTTGGAAGTATCGGTGGAGAGACGGGGATTTGGTGCCACCTTATCCACTTTGGTGATGTAATTCCTCAGTTGTTACTTCATGTGTGAAATTTTAGGAAGTGTTCAGTGCTATCAGATATTTTTATTACAGCTACTAGTTTTATAACTCACCATAGGAACCAGAAAGAACCTGTTTGTTTCCTCATATTTCACACCATGTTTCCCAAATATTACTTGCCATGCTCCTGAATCTTTTATAGCACACGTGTGCAAACAGGGCAGATAAAATCCTTCTATTTGCTCTCATCTAAATTGATTGTCTTTTATAGACTCATCTCACTCACTTGTCCCTAATGACCAGTTGTTGTCCATTCTAGTGGAGGTAAACTTCCGGAGAAGAGTTCAGTGATCATTAGGTTCACAAAGACTAAGTTGTGAGTGAATCAAGATCTGTTGATTCACCATTCTATAAAGGCAGCTGCCTCTTCATGGTGGGGTACATGGTAAGATGAGAAAATTCCAGGATTATTTGCCCATTCCCACACTTCATTTGCTGTGAAGTGGTTCCTTGATCAGAGGCAATGGTGTGAGAATACCATGAGAGTAGATAATACATTCCATATGTGCCTGCTTTGTACCATATGTGCAGCCTCAACACTCCCCATGTGGGACTAGATGGAATGTTAGGGTGATGAATGAGGGTGAGCTCTGCCAGGAATGTGTTTATGACAGAGGAGAAAAGAACATGTTGGGCATATCACTTCTGTGTGGTTGGAGTGAGGGATTCATCTGAGTTCCAAGTTTATTTTCACATACTCAGACATCTCCCTCTGTAGAATAATAGCTTCTTTGACCTAAAATTACATAACTGTGGGTTCTCAGTAAACAGAGGATCTTCCCTGGAGATACAGTCAGTATCATTTCTTAAGATTCTTAAACAGAGGCTGAGGGCACCCTAGGCCTTTCCTGTTTATACGTGGGGCTTCCCAGAAGCAAATCACACCTGCGTCCTGCAGGTTGAAAATCAGAATCTGTTGTCAACATCTTCATTGCAGGATGTTTAATCCAGCAATAATGAACCTTGTTTTAAAAACCATGAGATTTGTGTGGGTGTCTTTGTACTTGGTGGTTACATACTCCTGGCATTTTCTCATAAATTTCACAATGGACTTGTATGGATAGTGGGTATGATATTTTTTCCAATTAAAGGCTTTTATTTTTTCTTTTCCCAAATGTATTTCTCCCAGTTTCAGTTGTAAGATTTAGGCCTTAGTCTCTTGAAGCCCTCGCATGCCATCATGCCCAATTATGCTGACTCGACTCTCCATTACAATCAGAGGTTATTGCGGAAAGGTGATCAGCCATCCCCTGGATGAGCAACTGGAATGCAAAGGCAGAATTTGTTAGGATGGGAATGTTGTCACCACCTATCCCTCAAGGAATGTGTCATGGAGGTGGGGCAATATGGTGGTTTAGTGAGGTGTGGAATTTAGTTCATCTGCCAGGTCAGCCAGTAAATAGCCAGGAAGGGAACAGAACAACACTGTGGGGGGACATCACTGACCAGACACACAGCATACACCAGTCTGGACCAGGTTGAATGACTAAGAGTCCCCACAGAACTGTAAGTCCCTCAAAGTTGTGGAGGCCAATGACGGGCCCCCATGGGTACCTCAGGTTGATTCCCCAGTCAGAAAGGAAAGAGACTTAACTAGCAGCAAAGACTAAGCTCAATGAAACTCCAGTTGTGGAATTAACAAACTCTCACTACTGAAAACAGGTACCCAGCTCATAAAAAGCTATTATAAGCACTACAGATGCTAGGAGTCATTGGCCCAGCTGTGAAGAGGTGGATCTGACAGAAAAAATATAATAACAAACAGCACAAATATCAGAAAAGAGCTGGACCCCACACAAATGGCACATAAGTTCTTTAATTACTTAAAGCTACTTACCAACACGTGCTCCTGATTGACAAACCCAAGGAGTACAGACCCAACTTTGAAAAGACTTTTTTTCTGCCTTTTTTCTACTCTGTAACAGCTCATTAGACAGCACTGGAAGCACTCTCATCTTCTGGCACTGATCTAGGCAAGGACAGATTTAAACTTGTATGAGAGAAAAAGTAACAACTCAAGTGAAAGCAGTTAATTCCCCAAAGGTTGTTCTCCCTAAGAAAAAGGTGGGACCCAGCTCCAGTGGAAATCCTCCTTCAAGGAATTCAGACACCAAGGGCTGGAAATCTCAAGCAATGAAAGCCATCTTACAATGTCACCTCTGCCTGAGTCCTGAACCTGAGAGGGAGAATCTGCTGACACTAAGGGCATTATGTCACTGTGCACTGGCAGACAAGGATCATGGGCTGGGCAGGACAGGAAAAGCCCAGACTCCAGAGGTTTGATATGAATGTCTGTCACCCTGCTGGTCTCACCCTCAGGGAAAAGTGATGCTGGCCACTCTTTCTTCCTGAGATATGGGCCTATGTGCTCTAGGGAAATCTGAGTTGGGTCTATAATATCTGATGAGACCCACCTCAATGAAAAAAAAGACTCCATATAGGCAGAGAAAGTAATGAAAAATTCTGACCAGTTAACCAGAACTTATGTGCTACAGGGCAATTAAAAGTTGTGCTGAATGTCAAAGAACAGATAAAGAACAAAGCCATCCAAAAAAATATCCTAGGATAGAGAGTGAAAACAATCTCCAGAATAAACTAACTAAGGATATCAAATGCTTAGAAGCCAGCAGCAGAATTACAAGTCCTACCAGGAAATTGAACATATGGCCCAGTCAAAGGACAAACTAACATTTCAAATGAGGAACAGGAGTTGAAACAATGAATTGAGGGTTTTTGAACAGTCATGGAAAATCTCATCACAAATTAAATCCAAGAGTTGAAGGAGTATATAAAGAAGGCATTGGGTATATAAAAAAAGAACTTGAAAGTTTGTAAAAACAAATCTTAGAAAATATGGGAATGAAAGGCACAATAGAAAAGATGAAAAAAAAAACACAGTGGAAAGCTACAATAGATTTGAAGAAGCAGACACCTGAAATCCAACATGCAAATAAAATAGAGGGAAAAGAATGGGTAAATACTAGCAGAGTCTCAGTGAATTTAATGAAAAAAATGAAGCACATGAATACATGTGTTTTGGGTATCCCAGAAGGAGAAGAGAAGGGTAAAGGGGGATGAAAAGACTAATGGATGAAATAATCACTGACAATTTCACATCACTTTTCAAAGACATCAAATTTCAGATCCAAGAAGTATAGCATACCTCAAATAGTGAAGATTCAAATAGACATACTCCAAGACATTTACTAATCAGATTGTCGAATGTAAAGGAGAAAGAGAAAATTTTGAAATCAGCAAGAATAAAAGCAATCCATCACATACAAGGGTAACCCAATAAGACTCTGTGTGGATTTCTCAGCAGAAACAATTGAGGTGAGGAGGCAGTGGTAGGATATATTTAAGATTATAAAGGAGAAAAACTGACAATCAAGACTTTTATATCCAGCAACATTGTTTTTCAAAAATGAGGGGGAGATGAAAATATTTTCAGATGAATAGTCACTGAGAGAATTTGTGGCTGAGGGACTGTCCCTTCCAGAAATACCAAAAGGTGCACTACTGGCAGATAGGAAAAAGCAGGAGAAAGAGAGGTCTAGAGAAGAGTGTAAAATGAAGACTATTAATAAAGGTAAAAAAGATGAAAATGAAGTTTAAATATTGCCTATAAATTCCTAAAGACACAGAATAGAAGAAAGCACTGCCTATACAGTTATAACACTATAGGTATTTTTTTTTAAATCTCATGTCCTACCTGAGATTCCAAGTACTTATGGTGTTCAATCAAACTATCTATATAAGTCATATTAGGAAATGAACTAGTCAAAATACAAATTTTGTGCCAAATAAACATTTTTGCTTTAGTCTCACATAAGGTGACACTTTAAATTATTAATTACCATCTATTTTCAGCACCCTGCAATAATGACATTCCTTTGTACTTCCTCATGCAAAAACATTTTTAAAATTCGTACATTTTGTCACTATTATTATACACTCTAGACATTCCTAGATTAAACCATCTCAATCTTTAACATCTATCTTTCTTTCTGATTTCATTTATGCCCCCAGCCCTATTATATGTTAATAGATTATCTCCCTAATCAAAAGACATAGACTGGTAGAATGAATAAAAAAAAACAGGGCTATTCCATATGCTGTCTACAGGAGACTAGTTTTAGACCCAAGGACAAAAACAGGTTAAAGTTGAAAGACTGGGAAAAAATATTCCATGCAAACGAAAATCAGAAAACTGCAGGAAAACCTATACTATTATCCAAAAATTACATTTCAAATTCAAAATGATTAAAAGAGACAATGGGACACTATTCTAGTTTGCTACAGTTGGAATGCAATATACAAGAAATGGAACAGCTTTTTGAAAGTAGAATTTAATAAGTTACAAGTTTTCAGTTCTAAGGCAATGAGAATTTCCCAATTAAAACAAGTCTATAACCATTTGTCTGTTGATGAGCATTTGGTTTGTTTCCATCTTTTGACAATTGTGAATAATGCTGCAATGAATATCAGTGGGCAAATTAACAAAATGTGGTATGCACATATGATGGACTATTAAGCAGCAGTAAGTCAAGTGACATCCTGAAACACATGAAAAGATGGAAAAGCCTTGAGGACATAATGCTGAGTGAAATAAGGCAGACACAAAACGATAGATATTGTTTGATTCCACTTTTATGACCATGGTAAATGTAAAATCAGAGGCTTATAATATACAATATAGCAGGCTTAGAGGTACATAGAAACTAGAGATGGGTAAATGGTTAGCTTATGAGGTTGAACTCCTTTGTAAGGGAGTATATAGAAATGAAGGCAGTCCTTTAGTTGGTCTAGAAGTAATATTATCATATTGAAGATGAACAAAATTGAACGGGATTAATTAGACCTACATGTCCCACTGATCAACACATGAAACATAAATTAGTCCTTGTAAGAACTACTTCAAATGTATGTTTCATATGAAAAGAATGTTTAAGTCCAGAGTACAGAAGAGAACTGCCACCGCATGCTATGAGCTATGTTTAAAATGCAATGTCAGTACTACCACAGCAACAGCAGGGGTGAATAAGGGGGGGGGAGGGACAAGACTTCAGAGGAGGTATACATTTCCCATTTTGTGAGGGTGTGTTTAACGATTATCTTTCTCTTGGGAACAATGAAAATATCAAAAATTGAGAGTGTTCATAAACTGTGCACTTTGCACACTATACATGAGGCCTGATAAATGCAGGTGGCTGAAGGACACACTGACTGAGAAGTAGTTTGGGTAACAATGGTGCATACTTACGATCAAATGCTGTGCTGCTGTAAAAAGGAATGAAGTTTGAGGTATGTGTTGGAGATAGTTCTCTGAGGGCTTGAGTGGTTGGCTGACAGCCAAGGACATGGGGCATAGGCACATCGTGTTCTGCTGATGTGGCAAACTGCAGAAACAAATGTTCTCAAGGATGCTAATTCAGTTTTCCAAAGAGACCTGAAAAGAGAACACTGAGCTTTAGTTCCCTGACCCCATTAGTCCCCTGACCCCACTTATTTTCTTTTGACTGCCGTTTCTTTATCCTGTGCAGTGCCCCTTCTTCTCCCCTGTTCTCCAGGGAATTCCTGGAAGGCATGCCACTATGTGAATGAATGTGAGGGACATTTGTTGAGGCAAAATAAGACAGAAAGGAAACAAAATTATGGTGTAGTCTCCTTTAGAAAATGTTTATTAGACAACAGGCGTCTAGATTGTAAGCTTTTATAACAGACACGTTTAGCCTGGAGTGGTGATTATTATTTCTGGATTTCAAGAGGCTGTCTCATATATATGAAAATATATATATATATATATATATATATATATATATATATATATAGAGAGAGAGAGAGAGAGAGAGAGAGAGAGAGATAAGAGTGAAACTCATCAGGTTTGGTTTAAAGTAATTCAGAACACAGGTATAATGAAGACATTGCCTATATTATAGAACCCCACATTCTTTTTGAGAAGAAAGATTTATTCAGTCTGGAACCTAAATTTCCTGTAGCACATAATCTAACTGAATCTATGTGTATAGCTCATTTGAACAATTGAAACACAGGGAGCCCAGACTAAGAAAGAGGTCCTTTAATCATGTACAGGTTAATCCCTGAATAACTCTTGGAGTATATTAAGCAGATAATCAAAATGCACTGAGAAAATCCCTTGAGGGTTAGGAGGAAAAATATGGACCTATTAAACCTTACCATTGGGGATTCCCTGACACTGTGTCAAAACTTAGGGACACCCAAATCAATAGGCCAAGCCTTTCATCTTGAGGCTTACTTGTGTGAACCTTATGTAGGCAGTGGAGAAGCTTAGCCTTCCTATAGGTATGCCTAATAGTTACTTCTGGAGGATCTCTTTCATTGTACACATGTGGCTTCTCTCTCTAATGCAACTTAACAGGTAAATTCATTGACCTCCCCAGATATGTGTAACATGACTCCCAGGGGTGCACAACTACCTGGCAATGTGGGATAGAAATCCCAGGATGAGCAAGACACAGCATCAGGGAATTGAGAAACCTTTCTTGATCAAAAGAGTTAAAAGAGAAATGAGGCAATATAAAGTTTCAGTTGCTTAGACATTTCAAACAGAATCCAGAGATTATCATGGACATCAATAGAATATATAGAATATAATAGATATCTCTTTGTAGTTTACAGGGTTTTGGAGTGGCAGGAGGGAAGTACCTGGAACTGTCGAGCTGTGTTTAAGTAGTCTTGATTCTTGAAGATGATTGTATAAACACATAACGTTTTAAATGAGACTGTGTGATCATGAAAATCTTGAGTCTGGTGAAAGTGTATGGACAGATGTGTAAATAATATGGAACAAAGTAAATGCATAACAGATGTTAAAAGAGTAAAAAAATGGGTTGATGTAAATATTAGTAGTCAATTAAAGGGAGGGGTAAGTGGTATAGTAAGTATGAGTTTGTTTTTTTTTCTTTTATTTCTGTTTCTGGAGTAATGCAAATGATCTAAAAAATAATCATTTGAAGAATAAATACCTTTGTAAATATATTCTGAACAATTGATTGTACACCATGTATGCATGTGAAGATTTGTCAATAAAAATATTTAAGAAATAAGGTTTTCATGATATCCTTAAACTGTACAGGATAAAGGTACTCATTCTTATTCTGTGCTCACTGTGTTTGGATTGTTTAAATGATCTATCCACACAGGTTGAGTTAGATGTTGTGCTACAGAAAATCTAGGTTCTGGATATAATAAAACTTTCTTCTTTTGGGCTCAAAGTGTTGGTGAAGATCTACATACAGTGTCTTCCTTGCCTCTCTATTATGAATTGCCTTAATCCTGACCTGGTTGTCTTCATTCTTATCCCCATATAACAGGATATATATATATATATATATCCTGAAGAAGTAGGTCATTAAGCCAGGTGAGTAATTTGGCCAAGATTAACATTTTTATTTATTATTTTTTGTATATATATATATATATATTAAACAGCCCCTTTAAAATTCAAAAATAGAAATTACCATTCTGGATTAAATGTGATTGTTATAAGAATTTACAATCTTGGCCCAAGTTTCTTATAAGCATTTTCTAAATGAAATCATACAAGATTTGCTGTTTTGTTTCTGGCTTATTTTTGCCTCACCAAATGTCCCACAGGCTCATTCACATCATTGCATGCCTCATAACTTCATTCCTTTTTGTAGAAACACTGAGTTTGATCACATGTTTACACCATCATTTGCAAATCTACATCTCAGTCAATGCGTCTTTCAACCACCTCTATCTACTGGGCCTCATGTATAATCTCCAAAGGCAACTGTCCATCAACACAATTTTAGATAATTCCATTTTTTCCAAGAGAATGATAGCCGATAAACACACCCTCACAAAGTAGAAAATCCAAACTTTCCCCTAATTCTCGTCCCTCCCCTAATATGTTTCACTGGTGTTTGGTATAATCCCAATACAGCTAAAAAGTGGGAGAAAGACCAAGATTATTTTGCAGTTATACAGAGAATCCTGGGTTAAACAAATGGTTATGAGTATGGAATGATTTTACTGATATTTCTTTTAGCATCCATTACCTTAGAACAGCAAGGAATACAAGGCCAAAATTGTGGAATTGCATCCCATATCAAACTCTGAAATCTGTTCTACAACTAATTGTTGTGATGTACTTTGAAATTATTGCCTTTATGTGTATTTGTTATTTTAAAAATGAGGAGGAATGAAACAGAGAAGACAGGATTTAACAAATAGCATGATTGCAATCATTATATTGATATTTCTGTTGGTCTCCAGTGTCTTGGAGAAGTTAGAAGAAATAATGAAGAGTCGTGGAATTATATCTCATACAAAGCTTTAAAATCTTTCTTATAACTACTTTTGAAATGTATTTGGAAATCTACTACTATTTTGTGTATATGCTATATTTCGCAAAAAAATAAAAAATAAAAATGCTAATCTTGACCAAATTATTCACCTGGCTTAATGACCTACTTCATGTCAAGTTTGTTGTCTACCTTCTCAGATATCAACCTTCTTGGCTTGTGATTTATGGATATATAGTGGACATATTTATTTCTTGAGCCCCAAATTTCAAGGTCCCTGGTTGCGTGTTAAGCCCTGAGACTTTATTTTGTGTGCCACCATAGTCAGACTCTCTATTATTGCGCAAATTTTAATGATTACTCATTTTATGCATATCTTGATTTATGCAAATTTACCCTTCTTCAATATAAAAGAAGCAGATATGTGTCATAATGTAATTAGTCATGCTTTTAATATCCTGATTCTTCCTTATCTCTTCATGAAAACATATAATAAGTGCATATTTGTGTTTATTTTTCTTCTGCACTTTTATGGATATGAGTGCACATATCTGGCTGCACTACAGAGATAATCCATTTTTGTTATGTAATAGGATCCTTTATAAATGAGAACACAACATCTTGCTTGTTTGAATTAGCAGGGAATGAGATCCATCTATTAGGAAAGAGAAAGGCTAGGATGAGAGTCTACTTAGTGGCAACAAGAATCGCTGGAGACTAACAGGAAATGCCAATTTCACCCAATTCTCCTTTTTCTTAGAGAAGAGGCCAGAACTAATATCCAACCCAGATTTTTTACCAAAGGACAGCTGGGCTCTGCCTATGTGCTCTCCATTTACAGTAATACATGGCTGTGACTGCAGGGTCATTGGTCATTCCCTGGAGGCTGGTGGCTTCAGGAAACACTTATTCCAGAAGTGCTGAATGACTGCACATAGAAACTGCAGGTTAGTGTAAGCTTCTGCATAGGTGTCATTAGCCTAGATCCAGTCTCCTTCAATGTTACCGGAGTAAAAGCCCCTGCTGAGGGAGCAGAAGGAGAATGTAAATCTGCTTCAGAATGCTGAGTTCTGTCATACCTGTGGGGTGTCATAGCCCAAAGCATTCACAGGGAGGGACAGTCATCAGGAAGATATTGGAGAAAAGACTGTCCACATTGGAGTCCAGGAATCAGCATGCAGGATGATATTTCAGTTTTTCAACTTGGGAGAAGGGGGGTTGTTAATATTTGCATTCATCTTATACAACCCCAACAGCTATGGACAAAAGTTTCAAAACTAAGTAAGAGGCCATGTCTGTGTTGGGGGGATCGAAACATTAGGCATCAACCCCCTTGAACTGATGTCCAGAGGTATATAACCCATGCATTTTAGAACTGAGTTCATGATTCATATTCTCAAAAGTGGTCTGAAAATAAGAAATGTTAAGCCTTTGAGGACCCCATTGCAACAGACAGGATGCTCTAACTGGATGTTATTACCAGATACTCGAACCCTTGTGCCCCTGCCATGGAAGATGAGTTTAGAGAACAAGATAGTTCTTGCTTTATTTTTGTCTTCATAATTAGAGATGTGTGCCCCTGCAAGGAGACAGGAAGGTGTGCCAATATAATCTATACTAAACTTTCTTTGCTTAGGAGATGGAGGTGGGAATTGTTAAAATGGAATTGGATCAATCCATGGATCATTTGTATTTGCTGTTTAAAGAAGTGATTACCAACCTCTGAAGCACCTGTCTTGTTCCCCTGAGTGTTTCAACTAGGGTGTTTGAATTCTTTTACGAAGTGCCCATGCAAGGATGTTGTTGTTATTGTGCCTCCATTCATTCTTTCTCAGAGGCAGTTGAATGAATGTCTACCTTTCTTCTTTCTATCCCATAATGTTATATAGGTGCTAGACATCTGACATAAAAAATTATCAAGCTAACAAATGATGACCTCAAGATTTCCCACAGCCTCGATCTGCACCTGTCCTAAAGGAGTTTCCTAAGCTAGTTTATGCTGCTCCATGTTGATCATTCTGAGTTTTATGACTTTAAGGAGGTTGATCATCTTGATCTTTTTCCATCATATAGGAGCTTTGTCTTCCTCATAGTGCTGTTGGGAGACCATAGATCTTCAAAATTTAAGGTGTGTGTTTTCCATCCTGTGTCTATTACTATTGTTGTTGGTTGTCATCTGGAAGACAACATGACTAGAAAAGTTGATGAGTTTTCTGAAATTGAACAGCTGTCCTAGGCAATATTCCTTCTCCTTCAGGGCATATTTGAGTAAAGCCCATCTCAAAATAACATTCATATTTTATTGCCTTAGTGACTAATTCAGAATATTAGACAGATCAGTATCGCCCTAAGTTTTGTTACAGTTTTCTATATAGAGTAAAGGAAATACTTTGATTGAATATCCCCTGTAGATGTTATTGACTGGTACATGGTGAGATTCACAAAGAAAATCAATTGGTATTTCCCAAAGCTGAAAAGATGATGTGTCATTATGTGAGCAGTCTGTTATTTCCATAGTATGCCAATGCACACACAAATGCACAGAGACATGAATATGCACATGTCTAGACAATACCTGTTTCTTAAATCTGCAAGTAAAGCAACATTATGCCTTAGGATATGTAGTTGATCCATAAACTACAGAAACAACTGACCAAGATAATGAACAACAGTCAAGGAATTCTAAAAATGCGTTAACAATTCTGGAAAGAGTAAACTACATTATTTACCGAGCAAAATGTAAGTTCAGACTTTTTAAATGCTAGTGGAATATCACATAATTTTGGTGATTCATGGCAATATTTTTTAATATGTGGATTTTACAGTACCTAAGACAGCTTCAGCATGTAAAATGCAACTTAATCTAGGGATTTAATTAATATTCGATACTCATATTTTCTTATCTCTTTTGCAAATAATAGACAATGAATGAATCACGGTGGGAGATATCAAGGACTTAAAGATTTGTCACATGATCTCACATATATCTCTACATATTAACCATATCCTAGATCTTCCTTCACAAGCATTAGCCTCAGTATTAAGGTGTTCCTTTTAAAATCATTGCCTTATTCAAAATAAGTAGGAAATGCAAAGTGCTATATTAAAATGATGATTCAGCAGTCATGACAGGGTATGAAAACAATTTATAGCTTTGTATTATTATAGAAAACAGTCTTTAAAATGTTTGTACTATTATCCCTAAGTGATAATATAGATTCATGTACAATAGATTAAAACTTATTTTCTACAATGAAGGAAAAAATGGTCAAAATTGTTACCCATTTCACTTTTGTACTTATAAATGCAGTTACATTTTCTCAGGGACACATTCATTGTGTACAAGCAATTTTCTTTATTAGGATGGTTGTTGTTGTAAATAAAATAGAACAAACTAAATGTAAAACTAATTTCTTAGATTGCTGCTGTAATTTTTAAAGAGGGAAATTTTGTGATGGATATCCTGTAAATTTTCATTGATATTCAGAATGTGCCTTGAGATTTTCTTTAGCGGAAAAATTATACATTTTATATCACCATATATTTGAATTTGTGTATTTAAACAAAACCTTACATTTCCTTCAGGTGTGCAATACAAAAGAACATGAAATCTGAATTTCATATATACTTATATATACACTGAGCTTTTGGAAATATTTTGCTGTTATTGTTTGCTTATGTAAGAGTTCCACAATGATACTTTAAGTATAGTTTAAAATGTAGGCATTCATCTCATTTTTTAGAGATTTAGTAAATATATGTTCCCTTTCTGACCATCATGACAACCCACACTCTTATTGAAGAACCAGGTCCCAAGGAGTTGAAAGTATTCTGAAGGCTGGTCATCTAATCCAGCAAGTCCTGCAGGTAAATATTTTCTGAAGTGAAACTTGAAAACTGATGACCAAGGAAAAATCCTGGGAGGTGAATTTCAATGTTGGACATACACTCAATAGCAAATGTCCTGATAGTGCTGTTAAGACTACTTCAGGTTGGATCCTCCTGAGTTCAAGTGTGACCACAGGCCACCCTTTAGGGCATTGCTTTGCAGTTCTTCCTGGAATCAATGTGAACAGCCAGGAAATTGGGAAGCATCCTATCAATGATGAGCTTTCTCAATACAGTCAAGAGAAGGAGGACCTGACTCATTTCCCTGAAATCACAAAAGGACACAGTATGTTAAATGAGCAAAGATTGATGGGCACAGAATGTTGAAATGCATGGTGATCACAGAGCTGCACATAGCTAAATTTTGTAAGAAGTTACAAAGGCATTTGTGCACTTGAAATGAGTTATTCATAACTGAAAAAGCTGAATAGTCATGGGGTGAAATGCTACAAATTTAAAACTCAAAGTTTTCAGGCATATATATGTGTGAATTTTGTTGGAAAATTTGGAAATATTATGAAGAAAAACATGGCCCTGCTCGCTTGTTAAAATAATGCTAACCCTAATAGAATAAAAGAAAAAAACCACAAGCACATTTAAGCATTCAAAAACATGCATAAATAGGGTGATGCAATGGTGGTTCAGTGTCAGAATTCTGACCTACCATGTCAGAGGCCCAGATCCAATTCCTGGAGGCTGCCCATGCCAAAAAACAAACAAATAAACAAAAACTACTTGCAAATACCAATATTTACACTAAAGCACACAAACTAATACATGCTCAATTCTGTAAGCACTAACCCATAAACTAGCACACACTCAGACACAGACAATAACAACCACCATCTAAAACATATTGAAAGATTCACATGCACTAGTATGCTAAAATTAGCACTCAAAATTACTTATTATAAGAAACACAAGCATGCACACAAACATATTCATTATCACAGGTATGACTATGCACATTTTAACATGCACAAATACATGCACATTTACACTTACAAGTGTACAAACAAGACTTATTGAAGATGCCCCTGAACAGGCACCCTTTGCATGGTCTCATTAAAGGTACTTTGCACCAAGAATCTTGAATACCCTCTGAAGCCCTTGCACCAACTGCAGGGGGACATTTGTACATGGGATCGACCTGCATTCTCTCACAAATAGTGGTACATGGATACTTCCAAGGCAGTCTTGAATCTCAGATGTAATGGGAACCAATTGCTGCTCATGTCTCTGATGAAGATTCTGTTAAGCTGGAAAGAGGTGGGCTATGAAATACAAATGACACCAATGAATATCATCAACTTCAGATTGTCCCTGAGAATTGTAGAATCTATAGGTTGAAAGTAGAATCTTACAGGCATTTCAAGTGATCACAAGCTTCTGAGAGAACATCTCCAGACATGGGTATGGCTCTTAGAACTGTACTTTAGTTGGAAGAGCTGTGGACATGTTCAACCACAGTATGTGATTAGAACCATCACCATCCGATCCTTTTACAAAAGTTCCTCTGGCACAAAGAGAAGTTTGTGAGCATCAAAGAAGAAAGAAACCAATGGTTGTCTAGGCCATGAGATGAACTTTTCTCCTAGTGCACAAGAAGTCCACAGGGAAAGGAAACACTGACCTTCCCATTCTGGAACCTTGATTACCTTGTATGTCTGGGTTCTCATCTACATGTGGGAGCCCCTTGTTTCTAGCCCATGGTTACACTCAGTTGAAAAAGCTCTCTTCATGGGGTCGCAGGGCAACAGCTCGCCCTCTGTTTGCACCCAAAATTAAGAGACACCTTCTACTTCAATAGATCTTGTTACCCTGAGTTCCTATGTATACACATCCATTTTATAAAAATAAATGACAGCAACATACATATCTTAAAAGATGCAGATGAATCATGTATCTGCTTATGGCAGGAAAATTTACACATGAAAGACACACATACAAACACACATTCACACAAGTCTTCCTGCTTAAGAGGAAAAAGGATGGGTCCTGCATTCCTCAGTGCAGCTGGAAATAGACTTCAAGGGCAATGCAAAAGGCTAAAATAAAAACCCAAAATATGAATTGGTCCTTCCACAGGGAATCTAAAGTCATATAGCAAAATTGATACTTAATACCAAATTATGCCACTTCCCTTCCCAGCACCCATCCATCAGAGGAAAAGGGAGGAAAATAAAAATGGATTTATAAATAAATATCTGATGAGAAAACTTGTGCTGTGATTGAAATTTAGATAAAAATGACCACATATTATAAGGTTTTAGAAGGCATTAAGGATATGTTGTCTGTTTATTTTTTCAGGAAAACACAGACCTTGAGAGGAAAATCACCTCAAACATCCCAGAATTTTTACCCAGACCACTGGGGTGATCCTTAGGGCTTGATGAGTCCTGGACAACTCTTGAAGCTGGACCCTTCCCTGACTGCACTGTTTGTTGCTAGACTCACACTGCCTTCCCTGCACTTGTGTTTCTGATAATATTACAGGGCAGAGTCCCCATCATACACAGACTGAGCTGAAGAGAAAACTGGTTCTTGGAACTGGCCTAGAGTCAGAGTCATCTATAGAGTGACAGACTATTCATTGTCACTATCAGCACTGATGCATCCCACCTACTGAAGTCCATTTTGGGCTTGAGGATCCACCTTCAGCAGTAATAACTGATTATGATGGAGAACACAGATTGTGCAAGTGAATGAAGGGATGTTTGAGGCCTTTACCTGCCCTGGGCCTGGTTCCTGCAACTGCACCTGGAAACAGGTAACACATTGAGTCACTGACTACATAAAACTCGTTTCCATCTGCACCATTCCCAAATACAAGGAGAGACATAAAATCTGAGCTTTCCCACAGAAGTGGTTATAACAAAATGGTTTCATGCTCTTTGGGATAAATCCCATGTTTCCCACAAATGTGTACATAGAAAGACGAGACCCCTGATGGAGTCTCAGACTCAGGAGGCCAGAATGTGGTTTCTGAGTGGAAGGGATATTTGCGTATAAAAAGGGGAAGAATCTACTGGTGGTCCTTCTCTCTGGACACCCTGGATTTTTCCCAGGAACCACTATGTACACTGACCACAGCCAGAACACAAGGTTTTGTGGCAACAGGCAAAACATTTATGTCATTTTAGTTTGTTTTCAAATGTTTAGAATTATCTGCCAGTGAACAAATAATTTCCCTTCAAATATGAATGAATTCATTTGGCACTTAGAAGGCAGTAAATAAATGCATCTTAAATGAGTGAATATGTTCATAAATTAATGGGAGAGGATTTTATTGCATAATCATAAATCATATTGGATAGAGATATGTAATGTTTAATTTCCACACGGACATTGCCGTGTCCAAATCTCATGATCTCATCCCTCTCACTTGGAGCAGAGGAAGCTGTAGACCAGCAGGGGATGTGAAATAACCCAGTGTGAGGAGGAGCTCTAGCCATCTGTTCAATTCCTGGTCACATCTTTCTCTGTCTTGATTTATTATAAAAGAAAGGAAGCATGCTTACCCCTTGTGTGTGGAGATTGACATTTTATTAATATGAAAACTATGGTAAACTAATATCAAGAAATCATTGATTAATAAAATTAAAAAAAATGAAATAATAAAAAGGAGAATTAAATGTAAATGGAATCAGGGATGCTCTTTGGGGAAGTAAAAAGTAAAGACACATTGTGAGTCTGCTATTTTTATCCTCTATCCCCTTCTTTTTTTTTTTAATTTGCATATGGGCAGGAGGCACCAGGGATTGAACTCCAGACCTCCAGCATGGCAGGTCGGAGCTCTGCCTGCTGAGCCATGGCAGCCGCCCTCTATCCCCTTCTAACAACAAAAATTGTGAGTCTGCTATTTTTATCCTCTATCCAGTTCAGGCAAACCTACTGGAGGCCACTCTGCAGGGGACCTCTCAGGGTATTCACAGAATCTCAAGTTATACATTGCTGAGTCCACAGCTCTCAGACTGCTCATTTCAGATATAGCATGTTCTAGGACTTATCTCTTGGGCCTTTCACAGAGTCTTTGTAGTATGTCTCAATTCCAGCACTCCAGAATACACCCCTGGGACACGATTGTAAGTAGCTACTGTAGATGAATTCAGAATGTGGCAGTCCAAGTAATGGGCCACCACCTTAATGACCAATAACAAATGTGCAATAGTCAAGGCCTAAGATCAAGAAAGAAAATGATCTCCCAGGAGTAGGAACAAGGTAACATGAATTTAAATTCAAGATTGGTTTTGTCATAGATATAAACACTAATTATCAATACATCAGGTTTTAGGGCCTTTTAACAATATGCAAGAGACCTGATGTCCTCATACATATGGGATGTCATTGTTCTAAAATCACATATTACTATGTCCACAACCCCTATTGCTGTGGGGGTCCTGAACATCTGGAACACTCACCATTGGAAAATTTCTCCTGTTTGACAACACAATAAGCCTATGGCTGCTTCTGTGCCTGGTGTGATTTTTGGTCTCATAACAGTAGCAGCACAAGCTCCATATAAACTCAGTCTAGGCTCAAATAGAGAGGATGCCCAAGAGACTTTCAGAGACCCCCAGCGATACTAACTGTCCCCAAGATCCCACCATCTGTACATGGCATCAGACATCTTCAGGCACTAAGACAACTTATCAGAAAACTGCGTGCATTAAGTGGAGTGTTGTGTAAGAATGGACTTTCATTTGGTATTTGTGAGATATATAAATCAGAATACAAGAAGATACACTCGACAATATATTTAAGCAATCTGAGGATTCAGAAACACAATTTTTATGATTAACAGATAGAGTATATTGGATATCATATGTCATCAATGTCCACTTAATTTTGAAAGGCTGATGAGCAGAGAATTTTGAATTCTATATTTTCATATACCGCCATGCAAATGTCATTTATACACACATGTATTTTAATAGGTATTACTGTAGATTTTTTGCTCCATAGTAGTTTACAAAGCCAGCAGCTTAATTAAGTTCATTCAAATTTAATGTGCCTGAGAGTGGAAGATGTGCTGATGAGTCAGGTATACCATAAACTCCTTTCAGTGACAGAGTCCAGTAACACTGGCATGTGTGGAGAATCTGGCCAGATTTATGTTGAGTATGTGAACCAATAAAACAAACAGTGATCTTCTCAGGTACGAATAATGATTGTCTCATGCTGTACACAAATCATACCCAAATCCTGTTGGAGGATTCTCACCCACTTTTTTTCCCAAGTCCATTGGTTGTTGACTCTAGTGGAGGTAAAATCCCTGAGAAGAGTGCAGTAATCACACATTTCTCAAATCTGAGTTGGAGTGAATCGAGATTTGTGGACTCACCATTCTATCAATCCAGTTGCTTTTAGATGATGGGGAACATGGTAAAATGAGAAAGTTCCATGAACATGTGCCCATTCCCTCACTTCATTTTCACAGAAGAAGTGCTGTGTGGAATACCATGAGGGTAGATAAGACATTTCATATGTGCTCCCTATATACAATATGTGCTGTCTCAGCATTCTCCATGTGGGACTGGTTGGAATGAGGGTGAGCTCTTCAAGGAATATGTTTATGACAGAAGAGAGAAAGACCATGTTAGGCATAACCCTTTTTTGGGGGTTGGGGTTAGGAATTCTCCTAAGTTCAGAATTTATTTTCATAATCTCAGCTCTTTCCATCTAATGAATGATACCTTCTTTGGATTAAAATTACACAATTCTGGGTTCTAGGTAAATGAGCAGTCTTCCCTGGGGAACCAGTCTGATTTAAGTCTGAAGAAACTTAAACAGAACCTGAGGATACCCTAGCCATTCCCTGTTTATACATGGGGCTTCACACAAGCAAACCACACCTCTATCCTCCAGGTTGCATATCAGAATCTGGTGGAATTTCTGCACTGTAGGATGTTTTCTCCAGGAACAATGGACCTTGGCTAGAGAACCAAGAGTTTAATGTGAATGTCATTGTGTTGGTGGCTACATCCACCTGTGACTTCCTCATACATTTCATCGTGGAGTTATAAGAGTGAAAATAGCCAGAAATAAAAGGTTAAATGCTGTATGGTCTCACTAATATGAACTAGCATTAATGCGTGAACTTGGCAAATTTAAGTTTAAAACACAGTTTTTCAGGAGACAGAACTGGGGTAGAAGATGGACAATTGTGCAGAGGGAATACAGATTATGCAAGAAGACTTATTGTAAAAATCCAAAAATGGATGGCACAGTACTTTTTGATCGTAGCAAAATAATATAAGGACACTCAATGAAAATGAAAGTGAGTATGCTTGATGGAGAAGAGATGATGGCACTATGAAACCAGAAGGAAAGATAGAGGATAAAGGCTGAGATGGTACAACTTAGGAATGACTAAAGGGGACAATGATGGCAATCAAATGTAGTCAACAGTAACATTTTAATATGTGTTCACTGAATGTAACAAAGGCGTTATGTCCAAATTAACTGTTCACAAGCAGGGCACAAAGAGAGAGATTTGGATTTTTTGTGGAAGAAAACAAAATGTCTTCATACAGATAAATTTGACAAAGTAATGTCTATATATGCATGTTTGTTGCACTCTGGCATTGGGACACAGCTTTCAGCTGAGTATCTTCCAAAAGAGGATGTGTTGAACCATTGTACCGTGCTGCACAGCAGGGCACAGAGCTTTGACATTACCACTTCAAGTGGGTACAATGAGGTACAAAGAGTTGTAGGTTTTATACATAGCAGGATGTGGAACGTTCAGTTAAGGCATTGTGAATCAATCATAAGGCAAGTTAGAAATGATAACCAAAATTGGGCTAGCTGCAGACCTGTGGTTACTGATTTGTTGACCATTATACTGCGCATGCAAGACGGACGTTCCAGCTGGCATACATGACTGCCTCGCTTTGGGTTAATGGCTGCCAGCTGACTGTGGCTCATTTTGATACCCTGCTGCAGGCTCCACAGGTTGGGTTGTATGATGTGTGAATAACACTATTTTGAAAATGAACAAGGAGAAACAAGCGCCAGAAAAATTCACTGTCAGGAGATGAAACAGGACATGTGTTCCATGTGCAACCACAGTGCTCTGAGATGAGAACTCACATAGGTGTCTTCATTTTTCTGAAAGGTTCTATTCATGTTAATAACAGTGATGATAATATCTAAGAGAACTGGGCCCATAATCTATGTTTTTCACATGAACTATCTAATGCAAACTCCAATTTAGTTATTTTCTGAATGAACACATAGAGATGAGATACATACATAGGGCCATACACTGAGTGGAAGATCAAGCTGTTTTCTGGTTTCCACCACTGCAGGATTTCAACTGTAATCCTAGGATTCACTGAGGAGATGCAGCTCTCAGGTGACTTGTGAAGCAGAGCTGCTTCTTGAGCATTGATTGCCCCTCTGATCTCAATAAGCTTCTCCCATCTGCACACCATCCAGAATGAAGCTCTATTACCAAGAATTCTGTATGTCCTATTTGAGATGTACCAGACCCATTTTCTCTCAATCTAAATCCATCAGCTATGTCATAGAGATCAAGATTTGTAAACATCTGGAATTCATGAATATATAAATGAAAAACACATTATTGATGGTATTGTTATTTTAGGATTGTTTTAGCAAAGTTTCACAAATTCTATGACTCAACACAACAGAAATATATTGTCTCCCTATTCTGAAGGCTATAAGTCTGATATATGCCTTATATCAAAGGGGAATCTTTCCTTGCTATTTCAGGCTACTAGGGGCTTAACAACAACTCAGTGGCTTACCCTTGCTAGTAGATTCTTCCCTTGCATATATTGGAAAATATTTCAAGATATTTATGCATTTACACAGTATAGCACCAACAAGTTAAGGAGTCCTTCTCAACATGTCTTTCTAATCTGACACATCATGTTCTCTATCCATGAAATTATGTCTAATATAAGAAACATCAAAGAAAACTTGTTTTTAATCTCATTTTAAGGGACCTCATCAGGAAATGTTAACATGAATTTAGTAGGGAATTCCTATGGAGTTAAAAAAATCAATATTTCTGAGTCAAATAAAATAAATATCCATGAGTCCATATTGTTCTTAATAATGATTGAGTAAATAAAATAAATGATAAATAATGGACAGATCATCCACAAAAATGAATTTAAAATAAATTAGTTAAAGAATGCCCCATTATAAGAGATAGAGTATAAACACAGTCTCTGAATATGGCCTTTAATTAGGAACTTTTGGAAAAAGTATTTGCTGAGTTTGGATATTGCTATGTGTATTTGAAAAAAAATCTATGGGGAGTATATATAATTTAGGTGTTGCATTTTCTTTCTTTAACATACACAGTTGGAAAATGAAAAGACTAGACACAGACTGAATCAGATGATTTTTATTGACTTGTATCATTAGTATATGAGGACATAAAATTTACCAAACTGTAAAAATGGGTCCCCTACATGATCCAAAAACTCACAGAGAAGATATGAAAATATATGTCACTAGGGAAATGGAAACTATAATAGAAATAAGACATTCCAACTCACTTAATATGAAAATGATTGAATGCCAAATAGTGATAAAACTAAATGCCAATGAGTATACTGATAAAGGTTATTCATACAATGCATGTGAGAAATCAAAATAGCTAGCCATTTTGGAAGATGACTTTAAAATTTCTTATAGAGTTATATATACAGTCACCACAGATAGAAAAATTATGCTCCAAGGGTATTGTTCGTTTTATGAGCATTCACATTGGGGCTTTTGTTTAGGAAAAAGTTAAGCAAAGCCTCAATGTAATGCTTGTAATATCTTTCTTCACTACAAAATCTCCACTCTACATTGAATTTGGTGACTGGAAGTTTGCTATAAGGAAATGTTCTCATCTTATTTTAATCATTAACACTCTCTAGTGTTCCTTATTTGCTCATACTTCCCATGTCATTGGCTCCTTCCAACACAGCTGCAATCTTCCTCAAGATTTATGATACCTCCAAGATGGAGGGTGTTCAAACTCTCTTACACAGTAACAGCAGACCAAATCTTTAGATATCAGACTGCTCAGTTCGATGAAGTTCGTGCTCATGGACAAGTACCCTGCCATGGTGACTCACCCCCAGACTTAGCGTAGTTTATTCCACCAGATTTCACAATAACCAATCCCTTCCTTGAGGCTTTTGTGTTCCACCCTGCCACACTCACTACATTTAGTGATAGAGAAGTCATATCCAGAAGACCTGCCAGAGAACTTCACTGGCCTTCTTTCCTTCTTCACCACAGCCTTTGACAGCCCTTGCTACACCTGGGGTGGGGGACACTTGTAGAGAGCAGACAGGAGTAGGGGAAATCCCTCTGAGTGGTCAAAGTCCCAACTTCAGATACTTACCTGCACTTGCCTGTATCCACTAGTACCAAGAAGCCCATTTAACAACCCCAGTCATTGGTGAAGGAACTAGGTTAACAAGGGCCTCAATGAAAATGGTGGTGTGGTAGTTGTGTGAATTTCTCTGGGCACAGATGGTCTACATTTAACACAACTGACCTCAGATTCTTTGCATACTCATGAGTCTGTCCTTGCATATTCAGGATTACTCCAGACGAGGAAGGAAATTATAGAAAACACAGGGACTAGATAGCCCTGGGTTCTAATTTCACAACACTAAATGTTTGTTTGAAAATGAGTGTCTCCTGCTATGATGCTGAAATCTGTGGGAATGAGCCCCACACACAGAGGATCAGAGAACTCACAGGATATGTTCTGCATTATAAAACCACATTTCTATGGCATGGGGCCACCTGTGCCTATCTGGAGTCCACCTGAGGCCGAGACATTCACAAGGTGCTTAAGCTTCAACAGGTCCTATCAGCTACCTAGGACTGCCATAGTAACACTTATGGTATGACTGTTGACCATCTAAACTTAGTGTCCAACAGGGTCCACAGACAGCTGTAAAATATTCGGCCCTCCAGAGTTGATTTCCCAGTGAATCTGATGGTGTGACCTTCATTCACAACCTGTTTAAAAAGACTGTTGGTAGTTGAAATTGATACATGGTCTAGGCCATTGGTTATTCTTCTCTTGATAGTAGACTTTGTATTGTTTCCCTTTAGAACTCACAGCTTCCCAAATATCTCCCAGGAATGAGGGTTTGAATAAACTAGGGTCATATTGTCAAATTCTACTTAAGAATTCCACACTGTATTTATGAATTTTATACCCATCCCCATATTTCCTTTTATGCAGCAGATTTCTGTTCAGCTTGTAACCATTAAACTTTCAGAATATCTAACCCACACTCCTCTGAGCACACACAGCCCAGGCCATATAAGAGAGATTTACTATGAATATCTTATTCCTTGCATTACAGTTTCTCTTACAATTCTATAAACACTGATTTAAAACTTAAACATATCCTTCTCCTTTAGGTGTTCATATTTAAGTCATTTACAGCACCTAGAACCTGCATGGAGATGGGTTATCATTGCCTTATTCAATTAGGCAAGTCTTCCCAAAGCAGAAGAATATTATGACAGGTATTAATCATCTTAGTTAAATTCTTATTTAATATTGTTTTTTGAAAAATGAGAGCTGGTGCCCTATGAGGAAGCTCCTCCACTGTGCCTCTTACAGCTGTCCTTGGCCAGGGTCCATGTTCAGTGGTTCCTAGGCACCCCTTCAGCTCATTCACCATGCAGCAGAGAGGCTCCAGTCTGCCTCTCAGGGCATTTCCCTCACAGCGTCTCTGCCCAGGCTTACCTACTGCATTTCAGTTTCCTTTTTAGAGATGCCACATGCTGGAGATACAATATCTTAAAGGTGAAATGTCCTTGTAACTCGGTACACTTTGCAGGAAAATCAAATGCTAGATTCTATGCATTCACTAGAGAATGCATACACATGGTGAATCTAGAAACTTGTGGGGATTTTTATTCCTTTTGTGCCTTTCTTATTTATACTCACAGCAGGGAACACCTACATATACAGATCTCCTAAACTGAAAGCAAATTCTCATATATACTTTACCCATAACAGCAGCATACATGCACACACACATATAAATACATAAGTTTATGTGCATACACACATAAGATTCACACAGTCCCATATCTATTATACCCATTAAGAACACCCACATATATACACAAATACAGACCTGCACATGCATACACATGTACACACATGCACAGACTTCATATGCATGCATAATTTGATGTTCAAACCATAATCTTTCCCATACTCAGAAGCACACCCAGAGATAATTGCATATTCCCATGTGCACATTTGCATATGTCTGCACTCAGGCACACATGGAAACACTGATATTTATAATACCAATAATACCCATGCATACAAACATATAAGGAAACACAAACACATGGAAACATAGACAGGCATTACTAATGCTCACTCACATTTAATATATCCATAACCCATGCACATGTGGATATACACATACATGAATATGTGCACAGGCTCATCCATGAGCATGTATCCATACACATTTGTGAAAATATATAAATGCAAATATATGTGTGTTGTGTATAATTATTCAGAATTGGATTCCAATGTGATTCTCTGTCGGGTCCATCACATGGGTACTCCACTCCATGTGGACCCTAGGCTTGTGGGTCATTTAACAAATATAGCAAAAGAAATAAGAGCCATCTGAGCCTTGGGAAATGTGTCAATGGAGGACTTCCCTTTACCTGCAATGCCATGGGTCAGGAACACATGGATGATCACATACAAAAAGTAGAGCCATCACTTTCCCTCCTCTGATAGTTGAGAGGACACTTTGGTTATAAAACCCAGCAAGACATTATTTTCAGTGACACAGAATCCTGAGTGAGTGAAGAACTATGGAGGACACTGGTCCAGGAGTCCTTCTTTGGGGAAGAACCAGTTGTTAATCAAGGAGTTGGGGGTCAAGAACAATGACCTTGGCTGGGGGCGATATTCCCTGCAGGACAGCATCTGCAAAGTGCCTCCTGGTCATCCTCTCTTGGATGGGGATATCTCCAGGGTGATGTTTGCCTGCCCACCTCTGCAATGGTGTGAATCTGTGAGAATTTTAAACTTTTTTTCAAAGTTTTCCAGAAAAGAAGTATATTAATAAAATATAAACCATTTCCAAAAGTAAACATGAACAATTTTAAGTAAATGGAAAGTTGTGCCACAATTGAAGGTAGTATTGGCTAATCATATTTTTGATAAAGATCTTATATAAAAAATAAAGTATACTTTCCCGAAATGAAAAGAAGATATGCAATTAAGTTTAAAATTATTTGAATTTTGGGACTGCATATTTCATCAAAATGCATGAATGACTAATAGTTTTTATGAGAAAAATGCAAATTTTAGCACAAGGGGCTACTGCTTCATGCACTGCAAAATGCATATTAGTAATTAACTTTACAACTGATGAGAAATGGTGGAAACTTTTGGGAACTAAATGATAATTATAATACACCAAAAATATGTTGTTTCGAAGTTAACTAAAAGTGTAATATTTATATAAATGTACACATACCTGGATTTATATATGTGAAATACATATATATAATGTGATATAAACATTATAGCATGAAATAAATAATATAATGATAAAATCATTTATTACCATAAAGGAGCAAAAAATGGGCAAAAAATAAGCAGAGGGAAGCACATAATTAAGATAGAAGCAGAAACAAATAAAATGGAGCAGAAAGCATCAATTAACAAAGACCAGAGGTAGTTTAATGGCATAATACAAATTGTTAAGGCAATATCTAAAGTGACCAGGAGAATAGCAAGAACACGACTTATCAATACTGTGTCTGAAAATAGAATGTCATTGTGCATACTACAGGAAATAAAACAGAAAATAAGATAATATTGTCCAAAATGCACACAAAAATACTGGAAGTTAAATGGAATGAACAATGATGCCCACCCAATATCAAAAACTATTCAGGATTTACAGATAATTTTAACATTTCTATATATTATAAGGGATTGCAGTATTCATAAGTAAATAACCTATTAAGCAAAAAAATCTATGGCTCTTTGTTTTTCTTGGCAAATTATTTTAAATGCTAGTGAGAAAAATTAGTGTCAATCTTGTATTAAATCAATCTGTAAAAACATAAAGTGGGGACGTCATCAAATAATTCATGAAAATAGGATGGTCCAAATTAAATGTGAAAATGTCACTATGTGAAGAAAATTATAGGCAAATATTACTTATAATTTACAAGAAATATATTTGACACAGTATCCAGTGATGAAGATGCATGGCTCAAAAACTTTAGAAAATACACTCATTTAATTTGTCATTCTCATAAAATAAATGGGGAGAGCTTCTATTCTTCTCAATAGGTGCAGAAAAAGGTATTGTGAAAATGACCACCTATTCATGAGACTAAGTCATGTCAAACTTGCAAGAGGAAGGAGTGTTCCAAATTGACAAAGGGCTTCCACTATAACCCTATAGCAAAAATGATACTTAACACCAAATTTTGTCACGTTCCTTCCAGACACCCATCCAGAAGAGGAGAATGAGTGAAAGTGAAAATAAATTCATTAAATAAAAGTCTGTTTTAAGAAACTCTGCATTGTAGTTGAAATGCAGATAAAAATGATCAGGTATTGGGAGGTTTCAGAGGGAATTAAGGGGATGTTTTCTTTTCCTCAGGGATGGAAAATATTAGACCTTGAGAGGAAAATCATCCCAATCTTCCCAGAATTTGAGCCCAGATCACTGGGGGTGATCCCTTGGACTTGATGGGTCTTGGACACCCCTTGCAGCTCTGCCCTCCCCTGCCTGCACTGTAGGAGAAGTTGGTATCTGTATTCACATGGCCATACCATCACTTCTATTTCCCATAATAATACATGGCAGTGACCTCATCATATACAGACTGATGGGCAGAGAAAACTGGTTCTTGGCCTCTGGTGTCAGTCATGCATAGCTTGAGAAGTTATTCATTACATCACTATTAGCACTAATGCATACCACCTACAGAAGCCAATGTTGAGCTGGAAGTTCCACCTTCAGCAGTAATTATGGACCTGATGGAGAACACAGACAGCACAAGTGAAGGAACGGATGTATGAGGGCTTCTTCTGTTCTAAACCTCATTCCTGCAACTGCATCTGTGAAAGGACACCTGGAAACAGGAAATTCTCTGAGTCACCGACTTCATAAGACTCATTTCCATCTGCACCATTCCCAATTTCTAGGAGATTCTCACAGCTGAAGTCTCACACAGGAGTTGGTTATAGTAAAATGATTATATTTTCTTTGAGATAAAACCCATGAATCCCCCAAATATGTATGTAGAAAGATGAGACACCTGGCTGTGTAGCAGCTGCAATGGCTCTCAGGAGGCGAAGGTGTGGTTTCTCTGTGGAAGACATGTTTGTGTAACAAGATGGGAAAAGTTGACTGGTGGTTCCTCTCTCGTGGCCCCCTAATCACTTTCCAGGGAACCAATATATACAATGATCACAGCCAGAACAAAAGGTTTTGTGGCTTTAAGCAAAACCTTTATATCATTTGATGATGTTTTCAAATGATCAGGATAATTATTTGTGTGTGAACAGGAATTTTTCCTTATAATTATGAAGAAACTGTCTTAGCATTGAGAAGGTGGTAAAAAATTATGTCTGAAATGAATGGATATGTTCATAGATAAAAGGGAGAGGATTGCATTGCAGAGCTAGAAACCATGTTGGATAGAGGCATGTAAAGTTTAATTTCCATGGGGCATTGCATTGTCCAAGTATCAGGTGTCATCTCTGTCACTTGTGAAATAACCCAATGTGAGGAGGAGCTCTGGCCATCTGTCTCTGTCTCAATTTCTTGTAAAAAGAGACCATGATTACCCCCTGTGTTCTTAGGAAAATTAGAAAATCAGAAGAGTAACAATAGGAGAGGTGTGGGGGGATATCTGTCTGGAGGGAGGGAGGAAATTGAAAGGCTCAAGTGGGAAACTCCTCAAGCTCATCTACAGTGTCTAGTCCCTGTGCTCTGTAGGTGGGAGTGACTCTTAGTTATCCTCCTCGGGGGCTTTCCACCATTGAGATAATTGCATCTCCTGCCCTATCTTGGGCCCTCTGCAGTTTCTTAGCACAGCAGTCTGCACATCAGTGTCTCATGACTCAGAGGCTCACCTGTAAATGCTCCTGCTCTGGAGAGTCCATGTGTGTCTGTTATGAAACCTGATGGCTGCTCTGTGGCTGGTGATCCCACCGCTGCCATTTCTGCCCACATAGCTGAGTCTTTCCCAGGAATTTGGAATATGGGAAGTACAAAGGAAAAGGGAGCCAGTTATCTTACAGATGGAGCTGTGTCCTGGAAGGATGTCACCACCCTGCCCTGGATATTGATAGGTGGACTGGGGCCGTCACCACCATACACAGGTACATTCATTCCCTTAACACAAGATGCTTTGATGAGAAAGCTATTTCCCAGTCGGAGGTGCTGGAAGGCTGAAGGAAGATGGAGACATTCTCTGCTTCACCGGGTAGCCTGGATTATGAGCTACAAGCACACATCTGAAAGGCTCTGGTTTCAATGCAAGGACATCACGTCACCTCCATCTGCAGTGGTTGTTACAGTAGGATGAGGAATGTGATGCTTTTTGTTCCTCGTAAACCTGCTTGCTTCACAGAAATCTAAATGTATGGATGTTGATATTTCATTAATGTGAAAATATCAGTGAGCAATATATACCAGAGAAAATAAATTAAAAGAAAGAATTAAATGTAAACGGCATCAGGGGTGATCATTGGGAAAGTGAAAAGTAAACAAAACATTATGAGTCTCCTATTTTTTGTCCTCAATTCTCTTCTAACTTATACATTGAAAACGTGCATGCTTTCTGTGGCATAATTGTACCATGCCATGGAAAGCATCAGAATTTGTAAGGGTTTTAAAATGAGCGCAGAGACCTGGTCCTGGATGGCACAAAGGACTGAACCTGCTCCTGAGGCCCTGCAAGGTTTTCCCTCCTGTTCCCACCACTTGAGGACTCAAGCCCTGCCTGAGGGAAGGAGAATGCTATATTTCCCAGCAATACTTGGGAGTTTGTCAAAAGAAAATTAACTTCAAAAGTCAGATGAAAGACTCTTTATGTCTACATGCAAATCCAGAAGAAACACATACAAACACACATAAACACAGATGCACCTAATAGCATTAAAACTCTACTTTGTTTGAATTTGGGGCACATCATAGACATGCGTAGAAAACCCACAGAGCCCATTATTTGGGGATTGCAGATTGTGAAGCAAGAAAAAGTAGCCAAGGAAAGGCAAAACATTCTTCCCCAGACCCTTTCTGCACCTACCCAGGGGCCTCTCATCTCTGTTCAGATGATCATGCCATTTTACTTATTATCCTATTCATTTCAAGTATTTTAATGGTAAAATTGATGCATATACATCAAACATGCATGTCTAGAATAAATACCAATTTTTAATGACACCTAATTATTTTTATATGTTACTCTACTTTTCTATCTTGTATTTGGTCTAAGACATTGGTCCCATATTCAGAAGAGGTACTGGTGTTTTTTTTGTTTTTTTTTTGTTCTTATGATTTATTGTTCTTTTGAATTCTGTGAAATGGGCCTTGTATAATGAGTATAAAAGTGTTCCTTCTCTTCTATTTTAGTGAAACATTGTTCTAAATTTGGAAAAACTCTCATTCATTCCACCTTGAATGATAAGTAAAATCCAGCTGTGTGTCTATTTTCACCGTGACTTTTATTCATGGGTATTTCTGATTACTGGTTCAATCTCTTCATTAGTTATATGTGTACTCAAATTAAAGATTCCTTTTAGATTCAGTTTAACCATTTTGTGTATTTATGAAAAACTTTCTTTTTATCCAGGTTTTCTAAATTTTTGTCTTCCAATAAGTAAAAATGTACCTGATATGTTTTTAAAAATGGCATCCTCTAATTAATAATTCTAATAATTATGTTACATCTGGCATTTCAAATGTCAAGCTTTTTTTAAAATTTCAGTTATCATTCTTTTTATCCCCAGGTTGTACTTTTCTTTCGCTTCATTTAGAAATGACTTTCTCTGTATTCAAAATAGGTATTTTGTTCAAAACTGCCAACATATCTTCCTTTGCTTGTGTATTAAGGCTCTACTCTCTATTTCCCCTAGAAAGTGGGATGAGACAGTTTTTACCATAGAAAGTATGTGCAGACCACCTCCCCTCTCCTCACTGTGTAATACCAGCCTTAATTTGCAGAAAAGGGGATCTGAAAAAGGATACCACATGAAAGCAGCATGATCAGAAATATCTGGGAAAAAACAGTGGGGAGAAATACTTAATAAGTAAAGCATCGACTCAAAAACAGGCACAGTCTGCCCTCTGGTGGTCAGGAGCGCCTCCTGCAGCCCTTCCGTACAGTAACTGCAGGGAAGGATTGTGTATGGGCTCACCCTGACTTCGTCTCACTGTGTCTCTTGCACAGTAATAGGTGCCCGTGTCCTCGGTTGTCATGCTGTTCATCTTTAAATAAACTTCATTCTTGGAGGTGTCCCTGGTGATGCTGAGTCGGGACTGAAGTGCTGGGTTATATTCTGTGCCTCCACTACTACTTATCCTACCAACCCATTCCGGCCTCTTTCCTGGAGACTGGCGGATCCAGTGCATATAATTACTGGTTAAAGAGCCTCCAGAGACACTGCAGGTGAGGGGCAGGGTCTGCAATGGCTTCACCAGTCCAGGTCCTGACTCCTGCAACTGAACTTGAGACAGGACACCTGGGAACAAGGAGAACCAAAGTGAGTCATGTGCTCAGATCCATTCCCCTATTACCTTTAAGTCTGAATCCTTGAGGCACTCACATCTTGGAGTTGCCATGAGAAAGAAGAAGAGCCACAAGGCTTCCATGTTCTTGTGGATGAGGTCCATGATGCTGAGGAAATATTTTCCAGACTAAGGAGGGACTTGAACTTAAATAAATGTGTGCTGAGCTTTCATCTATTGGCCACGTGGTGATTTGCATTCAGGAGGTAACTCTGTTAGTAAAAGGAAAGGAGATGAGAGGAAGTGCTTGTCTCAGAGGTAAAATGTGAGGAGGATGCTGGCTGCACCCTGGGAGAATACATCATCCTTTATTTGGTGTGCAAACACTACAATCCTTGTTTCCTTAAACTTCAGTCAATAAATGTGTTGAATTAGGAGTCAGTTGGGTCCAATGGTCTAGGATAGTTCTAGAAATATAGTCCCTGTGCCCCTACTCTGAGGGATTATATATATTTTGTTGTGTATTATTATGAACATATATTCCAAATATGTGGACTATAATATATATTCCCTGACCATGGCATCTATTATGGATTCTGACTGATGTTTGAAGTATCAGTGGAGAGAAGGGGATTTGCTGTCACCTTATCCACTTTGGTGCTGTAATTCCTCAGTTGTTACTTCATGTATGAAATTTTAGGAAGTTTTCAGTGCTGTCATGTATTTTTATTAGAGCTGTTAGTTTTATAACTCACCATAGGAGCCAGAAAGAACCTGTTTGTGTCTTTGTAGTTCATACTGTGTTTTCCAAATACTTCTTGCCATGTTCCTGAATCTTTTATAGCACACGTGTACAAATTAGACATATCAAACCCTTCTATTTGCTCTCATCTAAATTGATTATCTTTTATAGATTCATCTCAATCACTTGTACCTAATGACTGGTTGTTGTCCATTCTAGTGGAAGTAAACTTCGAGAAAACAGAAAAGAGTCCAGTGATCATTCAGCTCTCAAAGGCTAAGTTGTGAGTGAATCAAGATCTGTGGATTCACCATTCTATAAATGTAGTTACCTCTGCATAATGGGGAACATGGTGAGATGAGAAAATTCCAAGGGCATTTGCCCATTCCCACACTTCATTTGCTGTGAAGTGGTTTCTTGATCAGAGGCAATGCTGTGTGGAATACAATGAGGGTAGATAAGACATTCCAAACAGGCCTGCTACATACCATATGTGTTGCCTCAACACTCTCCATGTGGAACTAGATGGAATGTCAGGATTTTGAATGAGTGTGAGCTCTTCCAGGAATGTGTTTATGACAGAGGAGTAAAGAACATGTTGGGCATATCGCTTTTGTGGGGTTGGGGTGAGGGATTCATTTGATATCGAAGTTTATTTTCCCATACTCAGACATGTCCCTCTGTAGAGTAATAGCTTCTTTGACCTAAAATTACATAACTCTGTGATCTAGGTATACAGAGGACCTTCCCTGGGAAGCCAGTCAGTATCATTTCTTAACATTCTTAAGCAGAGGCTGAGGGCACCCTAGACATTTCATGTTTACATGTGGAGTTTCCCACAGGCAAATCACACCTCTGTCCTGCAGGTTGAGTATCAGAAATTGGTGTCAACATCTGCATCGTAGGATGTTTAATCCAGCAATAATGGACCTTGTGTTAAAGTCATGAGATCTGTGTAGGTGTCTTTGTACTTGGTGTTTACACATTCCTGCAATTTTCTCATAAATTTCACAATGGAGTTATATGGATGGGGATTGTGATTTTTTTTCTTATTAAAGGCTGTTATTTTTTCTTTTCCTGAGTGTCTTTTCCCAGTTTCAGTTGTATGATTCAGGCTTAAGTCTCTTGAAGCCCTCGCAGGCTGTCATGCCCAATTATGCTGACTTGACTCCCCTTCACAATCAGAGGTTATTGTGGAGAAGCGATCAGCCATCCCCTGGATGAGAGACTGGAATGATAGGCAGCTTCTGTTATGATGGTAATGTTGTCACCACCCATCACTCAAGGGTTGTATAATGGAGAAGGGACAAAATGGTGGCTTAGTGAGGTGTGGGATTTAGTTCATCCAGCAGGTCAGCCAGTAAATAGCCAGGAAGGGAACAGAGCAATGGTGTGGGGGGACATCACTGACCAGACACACAGCATACACCAGTCTGGACCAGGTGGAAAAGCTAAGAGCCCCCACAAAACTGTAAGTCCCTGGAAGCTGTGGAGGCCAGTAACCTGCCCCCATGGGGACATCAGGCTGATTCTCCAGTGGGAACAGAAACAGACTTAACTAGCAGCAAAGGCTAAGCTCAACCAAACTCCAATTGTGGAATTAACAAATTCTCACTGCTGAAAATATGCACCCAGCACATAAAAAACAATAATAAGCACTATAGATGCTAGGAGGCTTTGCCACAGCTGTGAGGGGGTGGATCTGACAGAAAAAATAAAAAAATCTAGCAGCAAAAATATTGGAAAAGACCTGGATCCCAAATAAAGGGAACATATATCCTTCAGATTCTTAAATCTACTTACCAACATATGCCCCTGATTAACAAACTCAAGTAATATAGACCCAGCTTTGAAGAGACATTTTTTTCTGCCTTTTCTCTACTCTGAAACAACTCATGAGATCGCACTGGAAAAACTCTCATCTTCTGGCCCTGACTAGGCAAGGGCAGAATTAAGCTTGTATGAGAGACAAAATAACTACTCAGGTGAAAGCAGATAATTCCCAAAGTTGTTCTCCCCCGAGAAAAAGTGAGGCCCAGCTCAAGTGGAAATCCACCTTCAAGGAATTCTGACACCAAGGACTGGAAAACTCAGACAATGAAAGGCATCCTACAATATCACCTCTGTCTCAGTCCTCTACCTGAGAGGGACATACTGCTGACACTAATGGCACCATATCACTGTGCACTGGCAGACAAGGACCACGTGCTGGGCATGACAGGAAACTCCCACAGTCCAGAGGCTTTATATGAATGTCTGTCACCCTGCTGGTCTCACCCTCAGGGAAAATTGATGCTGGCCACACTTTCTTCCTCAGACATGGGCCTTTCTGCACTGGGAAAATCTGATTTGGGTCTATAATATCTGAGGAGACCTGATAAACTCAAAAAAAGACTCCATATAGGCAGAGCAAGAAACGAAAAATTCTGACCTGTTAACCAGAACTTATGTGCCTCAGTGCAATAAAGAGTTGAGCTGAATGTCAAAGAATGGATAGAAATCAAAGCTATCCAGGAAAACATCGTAGGATAAAGAGTGAAAACAATCTCCAGAATAAACAACTAAGGAAATCAAATGCCTAGATGCCAGCAAAAAATTACAAGTCATACTAGGAAATTGAACATATGGCCCAGTTAAAGGACAAAGTAAGATTTCAAATGAGGTTCAGGAGTTGAAACAATTAATTGCCGGTGCTTGAACAGACATGGGGAATCTCATGACAAATTAAATTCATAAGTTGAAGGAGAATATAAAGAAGACATTGAATATATAAAAAGAAGAACTTGAAAGTTTGGGAAAACACATCATAGAACTTGTGGGAATGAAAGGCACAACGGAAGAGATGAAAAAAAACAATGGAAAACTACAATAAATTTGATGAGGTAGACACCTGAAATGCAACATGAAAAAGTAAATAGAGGGAAAAGAATGGGCAAAGACCAGCATGGTTTCAGGGAGTTAAATGAAAAAAAATGAAGCACAAAAATACATGTGTTTTGGGTGTCATAGAAGGAGAATAAAAGGGTAAAGGGGATAAAAAGAATATTGGATGAAATAATCACTGACAATTTCACATCTCTTATGAAACACATGAAATTTCAGATCCAAGAAGTATAGCATACCCCAAATAGAGTAGATCTAAATAGACATACTCGCAGACATTTACTAATCAGATTGTTGAATGTAAAGCAGAAAGTGAATTTTCAAATCAGCAAGAAAAAAAGCAATCCATCACATAAAACAGTAACCCAATCAGACTATGTGTAGATTTCTCAGTAGAAACCATTGAGGTGAGGAGGCAGTGGTAGGATATATTTAAGATATAAAAGCAAAAACTGACAGCCAAGACTTCTACATCCAGCTACATTGTCCTTCAAAAATGAGGGGGAGATTAAAATATTTTCAGATAAATAATCACTGAGAGAATTTGTGGCTAAGGGACTGGCTCTTCCAAAAATACCCCAAGATGTACTACAGGCATATAGTAAAAAGCAGGAGAAAGAGAATCCTAGAGAACAGTGAAAAATGAAGACTATCAATAAAGATAAAACTATGAAAAAAGATTAGTTATTGCATATAAATTCCTAAAGACCACAGGGTAGAAGAAAGCAGTGCCTATATTGTTATAGCGTTATATGTTAATGGATTATCTCCCTAATGAAAATACATAGACTGTAGAATGGATTAAAAAACAGGGTCAGTCTATATGCTGTCTACAGGAGACTAATTTTAGACCCAAGGACAAAAATATGTTGAAGCTGAAAGACTGGGAAAAAATATTCCGTGCAAACAAAAATCAGAAAGGTGAATGAAAATCTATACTACAATACAACAAATTAGATTTCAAATGCAAAACAATTAAAGAGACAAAAAACACACTGCTCTAGTTTGCCAAGAGCTGTAATGCAATATACAAGAAATGGAAAAGATTTTTGAAAGTAGAATTTAAGAAATTACAAGAACAGTTATAAGGCAGTGAAAATGTTCCAATTAAAGCAAGTCTATATCCATTTGTCTGTTGATGAGCATTTGGTTTGTTTCCATCTTTTGGCAATTGTGAATAATGTTGCAATGAATATCAGTGTGCAAATTAACAAAATGTGGTATGTACATATGATGGAATATTATGCAGCAGTTCATCAAGTGACATTCTAAAGTGCATGAGTAGATGGAAAAGCCTTGAGGACATAATGCAGAGTGAAATAAGCCAGACACAAAAGGATAAGTACTGTATGATTCCATTTTTATGACCATGGTAAACACAAAATCAGAGGCTTATAATGCACAATATAGGAGGCTTACAGATACATAGAAAATAGAGATGAGTAAATGGGTAGCTTATGAGGTTGAACTCGAATGTAAGGGAGTAGATAGAAGTGAAGGCAGTTCTTTAGTTGGTCTATAAGTAATATTATCATATTGAAGATGAGCAAAATTGAGAGGGGTTAATTAGGCCTCCATGTACCAATGATTAAAACATGAAATATAAATTAGTCCTTCCAAGAACTACTTCAAAGGTATGTTTTATGTACAAAGAATGTTTAAGTCCAGAGTACAGGGGTAAAACTGACACTGCATGCTATGAGCTATGTTTAGAATGAGACGTCAGCCACTACCACAACAACAGCAGAGGTGAATAACGGGGGGAGGGACAAGACTTCAGAGGAGGTATAAACTTCCTATTTTGTGAGGGTTTGTTTATTGGTTATTTTTCTCTTGGGAATAATGAAAGTATCAAAAATTGAGTGTGTTGATCAATGTGGACTTTGCACACTATACATGATGTCTGATAAATGCAGGTGGCTGATGGATGCACTGACTGAGAAGTAGATTGGCGAACAATTGCACATACTTATGATCACAGGTTGTGCTGCTGTAAAAAGGAACGAAGTTGTGGGGCATGTGTTGGAGGCGGTGCTCTTAGGGCTTGAGCATTTGGCTGATAGCCGAAGACATGAGGCATATGCACAACGTGCTCTGCTGATGTGGAAAACTGCAGAAACATATATTCTCAGGAATGCTAACTCAAGAGTCCAAAGAGTCCTGAAAAGAGAACACTGAGCTTGAGTCCCCTGACCCCACTTATCTTCTTTTGTCTGCCATTTCTTAATCCTGTGTGGCACCCCTTCTTCTCTGTTCTCCCAGGAATTCCTGGCAGGCATGTCACTATGTGAATGAATGTGAGGAACATTTGTTGAGGCAAAATAATTCAGAAAGGAAAGAACAATTATGGTATGGTCTCCTTTAGAAATGTTTATTAGAAAACAGGTGCCTAGATTGTAAGCTTTTATAGCAGACAGATTTAGTCTGGAATGGTAATTATTATTTCTAGATTTCAAGAGACTGTTTCATATATATGAATATAATACTTATATATACTAATATTTGGAGATAAGAATGAAGCTGATCTGATTTGGGTTAAAGTAATTCTGAACACAGGTGTAATGAAGACATTGTCTATATTGTAGAACTACACATTCTCTTAGAGAATAAAGGTTTATTCGGTCTGGAACCTAAATTATCTGTAGCACATAATTTAACTGAATCTATGTGTATAGTTCAGTTGAACAATTGAAACACAGGGAGCACAGAATAAGAAAGAAGGCCTTTAATCATGTATAGCTTAATATAATGCCTGAACACCTCTTGGAGTACATAAAGCAGATAATCAAAATGTACTGACAAAGTCCCTTCAGTGGTAGGAGAAAAAATATGGAACTATTAAACCTTACTATCAGGGATTGCCTGATACTGTGTCAAAACGTACGAGCATCCAAATCAATAGACCAAACCTTTCATCTTGAGGCTTACTCTTTCAAAGCTTATGTAGGCAGTGGAAAAGCTTACCTACCTATAGGTATGCCTAAGAGATACTTCTCGAGTACCTCTTTCATTGTTCGGATGTGGCTTCCCTCGCTAAATCAACTCAGCAGGTAACTTCGTTGCTCTCCCCAAGGTATGTGGAACATGACTTCCAGGGGTGCACAACTCCCTGACAATGTGGGATAGAAATCCCAGGATGAGCAAGACAAAGCATCAGGGAATGAGAAACCCATCTTGACCAAAAGAGGAAAAAGAGAAATGAGACAATATAAAGTTTCAGTGGCTGAGGTATTTCTAATAGAATCCAGAGATTATCTTGGATATCAATAGAATAAGTAGAATATAATAGATATCTCTTTGTAGTTTACAGTGAATTGGAGTGGCGGGGGGGATAGTACCTGGGACTGTTGAGCTGTGTTTAAGTAGTCTTGATTCTTGAAGATGATTATATAAACACATAACATTTTAAATGAGACTATGTGGTCATGAAAACCTAGAGTCTGATGCAAGGGTATGGACAGACATGTAAAAAACAGGGATTGAAGTAAATAAATTACAGGTGTGAAAAGCGTAAAATATATTGGGTTGATGGAAATAGTAGTCAATTAAAGGGAGCAGTAAGTGGTATAGTATGTAAGTTTGTTCTTTTTTATTTCTGTTTCTGGAATAATGCAAAAGTTCTATAAAATGATCATGGTCATGAATAAATAACTATGGAATTATGTTGGGAACCATTGATTGTAGATCATATATGTGTGTGAAGATTTGTCAACAAAAATATTTTAAAAATAAGGTTTCCATGATATCCTTAAACTGTACAGGAAAAAGGTACTCATTCTTATCCTGTGCTTACTGTGTTTGGATTGTTTAAATGATCTATCCACACAGGTTGAGTCAGATGTTGTCCTACAGAAAATCTAGCTTTGGGATATAATAAAACATTCTTCCTTTGAGCTCAAAGAGTAGGTGAAGATCTAAATACAATGTCTTCCTTACCTCTCTATTTTGAATTACCTTAATACTGATCCAATTGGCTTCCTTCTTATCTCCAAATACCAGGTTATAAATATATAAAACTGTCCCTCAAAAATTCAAAAATAGCAATTAGCACTCCTGATTAAGTGTGATTAATATAAGAATTTACAATCTAGGCCCCAGTTTTCATATAAGCATATTTTAAATGAGATCATACAGTATTTGTTCTTTTGTTTCTGGCTTATCTTTGCCTCACCAAATGTCCCACAGGCTCATTCCCATCATTGCATGCCTCACAACTTCATTCCTTTTTGTAGAAACACTGTGTTTGATAATATGCTTACACCATCATTTGCAAATCTACTATTCAATGCAATGCATCTTTGTGCCACCTCTATCTACTGAGCCTCATGTATAATGTCCAAAGGCAACAGTCCATAAACACTCACAATTTTAGATAATTCCATTGTTCCGAAGAGAAAGCTGATAAACACACCCTCACAAAATAGAAAATCCAAACTCCCCCCTAACTCTAGTCCCTGCCCTAATTATGTATGACTGGTGATTGGTATAATCCCAGTACAGCTAAATAATGGAGGAAATATCAAGATTATTGTGGAGTTATACACAGAATGTTGGGTTTAACAAATGGGTATGAGTATTGAATCATTTTACTGATACTTCTTTTAGCATCCAGTACCTTAGAATAGCTAGGAATAAAAGCCTAAAATTGTGGAATTGTAACCAATATCAAACTTGGAAATCTGTTCTACAACTAATTGTTGTGATGTACTTTGAAATTATAGCATTTATGCGTATATGTTATTTTAACAAGAAAGCAGAATGTAAAAAAAAAGACAGGATTTAGCAAATAGTATGATTGCAATCAAAATATTGATATTTCTGTTTGTCTCCGGTGTCTTGGAGCAGCTAGAAGAAATAATGAAGAGTCATGGAATTGTAACTCATACAAAACTTTAAATCTGTTCTATAACTACTTTTAAAATGTATTTAGAAATTTACTATTTTACATATATGCTATTTCTCACAATAAAAATTAAGAAATAAAAATGCTAATCTTGGCCAAATTTCTCACCTGGCTTGCTGGTCTACTTCTTTATGTCAAGTTTTTTGTCTACCTTCTCATATATCAACCTTCTTAGCTTGTGATTTATGGATATCGAGTGGATGTATTTATTTCCTGAGCCCCAAATTTAAATCTCCCAGCTCACACGTGAAACCCTGAAACTTTATTTTGTGTACCACCATAGTCAGACTAAACGATTTGTCACATGATCTCACATATATCTCTACATATTAACCATATCCTAGATCTTTCTTTACAAGTATTAGCCTCACTATAAGGGTGCTTCTTTTAAAATCATCACCTTATTAAAAATAGGTAGGAAATGCAAAGTGCTATGTTAAAATGATGATTCAGCAGTCAATACAGTGTATGAAAACAATTTATAGTTTTGTATTATTACATAAGAGTCTTAAAAATGTTTGAATTATTATCCCTAAGTGGTAATATGCATTCATGTACAATTGAATACAAGTTTTTTTCTACACTGAAGGAAAAAAAAAGCAAAATTGTTACCCATTTCAATTTTGTAGTTATAAATCCGGTCATATTTTCTCAGGGACACATCCACTGTGTACAAATAATTTTCTTTTTTAAGATGGTTGTTATTGTAAATAAAATAGAGCGAATGAAATGTAAAATTTATTTCTTGGGTTGCTGCGGTAACTTTTAAAGAGGGAAATTTTGTGAAAGTTATTCTGTGAATTCTTCATTAATATTCAGAATGTGCCTTAGATTTTCTTTAGAGAAGAAATTATATATTTTTATATCACCACATATTTGAATTTTGTGTATTTAAGCAAAATCTTGCGTGTGCCTCAGGTGTGCAATACAAAAGAACATGAAATCTGCATTTCTGATATATCTATATATATAGTGAACTTTTGGAAATATTTTGTTGCTATTTTTTGCTTTTGTAAGAGTTCCACAAAGATACTTTAAGCCTAGTTAGAAATGAAGGCATTAATCTTTTTGAAGGGCTTTAGGAAATGCGTGTTCCCTTTCTGTCCATCATCAAACCCATATTGTTATTGAAGAGCCAGGTCCCAAGGAGTTGAAAGTATTCTGAAGGCTGACTTCAGAATAATATTATTCTGCACTTGTGTTTCTGATAATATTACATGGCAGGGTTCTCATCATCCCCAGACTGAGCTGAAGAGAAAACTGGTTCTTGGAACTGGTCTAGAGTCAGAGTCTTCTACAGAGTGACAGACTATTCTTTGTCACTATTTGCACTGATGCATCCCACCTACTGAAGTCCATTTTGGGCTGGAGGATCCACCTTCAGCAGTAATTGCTGACTGTGATGGAGAACACAGACTGTGCAGGTGAATGAAGGGTTGTGTGAGGCCTTCACCTGCCCTGGACCTGGTTCCTGCAACTGCACCTGGAAAAAGGTAACACTTCGAGTCATTGACTATATAAAACTCATTTCCATCTGCACCATTCCCAAATACAAGGAGAGGCCTTAAACCTGAGCTTTTCCACAGGAGGTGGATATAACAAAATGGTTTCATGCTCTTTGGGATAAATTCCATATTTCCCACAAATGTGTACATAGTAAGATGAGAAACCTGATGGAATATCAGAGTGGCTGTGATGGTTCTCAGTTGGCCAGAAGGTGGTTTCTGGGAGGAAGGGATATTTGCATATAAAGAGGGGAGGAATTGAGTGGTTGTCCTTATCTCTGGACACCCTGGTTCTTTCCAGGAACCACTATGTACACGGACCACAGCCAGAACACAAGGTTTTGTGGCTATAGGCAAAATATTTCTGTCATTTTAGTTTGTTTTCAAGCATTTAGGAGAATTATCTGCCAGTGAACAAATAATTTTCCCTCTAATTATGAAGGAATTCAGTTAGCACTAAAAAGGCACTAAGGAGACAGTAAATAAATGTATCTTAAATGAGTGAATATGTTCATAAATTAGTGGGAGGGGATTTTATTGTATAACAATAAACCATATTGGATAGAGACATGTAAAGTTTAATTTCCACAGGGACATTGTCATGCCCATGTCTCATGATCTCATCTCTGTCACTTGGAGCAGAGGAAGATGTGGACCAGCAGAGGATGTGAAATAACCCAGTGTGAGGAGGGGCTCTCGCCATTTGCACAATTCCTGGTCACATCTGCCTCTGTCTCAATTTCTTATAAAAGAAAGGAAGCATGATTACCCCTTGTGTGTGGAGCTTGACATTTTAATAATATGAAAACTATGGTAAACTAATAACAAGAAATCATTGATTAATAAAATAAAAACAATGAAATAATAAAAAAAGAGAATTAAATGTAAATGGAATCAGGGATGTTCTTTGGGAAAGTAAAAGTAAACACAAATTCTGAATGTGCTGTTTTTGCCGTCTACCCCCTTCTAACTTATACATTGAAAACTTGCATGCTCTGTGTGACATAATTGCACCACGCCATGGCAAACATCAGAATTTATAAGGGTTTTAAATAAGCACCAAGACCTTGTCCTGGATAGCACATAGGACTGAACCTGCTCCTGAGGCCATGCAAGGTCTCCCCTCTTGCTCCTCCTTCCACGTGAGGGCTGAAGCCCTAACTGATGGAAGGAGAAGATCAATTGTCCTTGCAATTCTTGGGAGTTTGACATAAGAATATTAACCTCACAAAATCAGAGGAAAGATTGTTTATGCTTCCATACAAATCCAGAACAATGGGCAGGAATTTATGTTCATATATGTCTGTGCACTAACACACACATGCACACACGCATGTATAGATGCACATGATAAAATATAAACTCTCCATTGTATGAGTCTGGGGTAGAACATGGACATGCTTAGAAAATATGTAGAAGTCATTATCTGGGGATGACCGATTATGGATCAAGAAGAAGGAATCAAGGCAAGGCCAAAAATTCTCCCCCAGCCCCTCTCTGCACCTTCCCCTGAGGCGTCTCATCTTTGTTCAGATGATCATGCAATTTCACTTATTATGCTTATGATTTCAAGTATTATAGTGATTCAATTGATACATGACAATCAACATTGCATCCCTGGGATAAATGCCAATTATTTATGGCACCTAAATATTTTTATATGTTACTCTTTCTATTTTGTATTTTGGTCCCATACTCAGAAGATGTATAGGTATGTTATTTTATCTTATTCTAATGACTATTTTCTCCTATGAATTCAGCAAATATGTGCCTTGCATAATGAGTGGGAAAGCGTTCTTTCTCTTCTATTTTTGTGGAGCACTGTTCCAAATTTGGATTATTATGGTTCATTCTACTTTGAAGATAAGTAAAATCCAGTTCTGCATCTATTTTCACCTGGGCTTTTATTCATGGGTATTTATGAATGCTGATTCAATCTCTTGATTTGTTATATATCTGTTCATTATCCCTTGCATGTGTAGCTTGACATTGATCATTATGCATATTTACTGCAATTTTACAGTTTCATATAAGTTTTCTAAATTTTTGACTCATAATAATTCAAAATGTTCCGGGAATTCATTGTCTATCTTGCAATGATCTCAGGAATGCCATCCTCTAATTAGTTATTGTAATAAATCTGGTAATTCTGTCACTTTAAGTGCCAGGTGATTTTTATGTCAGTTATAATTCTTTTCATCTCCAGGATGTACTTTTCCTTTTTTATTTTTCATTCAAAATAAATATTTGTTTCAAAATGGCCAATATATCTTCCTTTGCTTATATAAACAAGCTTTACTTTTTCTTTCCAATAGAAGGCGAAAAGAAAGAGATTCCACCATGCAATATTTATCCAGAATGGCTTCCTCTCTCCTCACTGAGTAATAACAGCCTTAACCTGCAGAAGAGGATTTCGGAAATAGACAACTGAAGACAAACTCAGCGTGCTCAGAAATATCTGGGATTAAAATGGGGCAGAAATTCATAACAAGACAAGCTTTGACACAAAACAGGCGCAGTGCGCCCTCTGGTGGTCAGGATCACCACTGCAGCCCAGCTCTCCTGTAACTGCAGGAGAGGTTTTTGTGTGGGCTCACCCTGACTTCCTCTCACTTTGTCTGGCCCTGACTTCTTCCCACTGCATCTCTTGCACAGTAATACATGCCTGTGTTCTAAACTCTTGGGCTGCTCATCTTTAAATAACCTTCATTCTTGGAACTGTTCCTATTGATGCAGAGTCAGGACTGAAGAGTTGGTTTATAGTGTGTGCTTCCACTACTAGTTACTCGGCCAACCCACTCGAACCCCTTTCCTGGGACTGGCGGATCCAGATCACATGATAACTAAAGATTATAAAGGAACAGGGCAGATGAGGGACAGGCTCTGCAATGGCTTCACCAGTCCATGTCCCGACTCCTGCAATTGCATCTCAGACAGGACACCTGGGAAAATAGACAGAGCACTGTGAGTCGTGTGCTCAGATCCATCACCCCATTACCTTTATATCTGAATCCCCGAGACACTCATATTTGGGAGCTGCCACCAGAAAGAGGAAGAGCCACAAGGCTTTCATGTCCTTCTGGATGATGTCCATGATGCTGAAGAAATTTATTCCAGACTGAAAAAGACACTGATTTTAAATAAACATGTGCTGTGGTTTAAAAAAAGGTTAAAAGGTTAAAAAAGAATTATTGTAAGAAATTCATGTTCAGACTTTTTCCAATACCATGAGGTAGCAATGTGATGCAAATGATTTGGCTTTGACAATAAAACCACAAATGATTATTGCACTGTTTGGGTTTTAAGTGAAACATCTTAATCCATGTTCCTATGTAAGTATCTGCTTCACGAGGCATTCAGACCTCCATGCACTGAGGTGGTGCAAGGAGATGAAGGCAGGAAAAGTAAGTCACCCTGTGGAATAAATTTTGTCAGATTTAGGACACAGTGCTGAAGGTCAATGTTTACTTCTCATGGGGGAACATATGTCCATATCATGGGGGAACATATGTCCACATCATGGGGTATATATGTCCATATCTCCAAGTTTGCTGCATTGACTAGGAGTTTGGTTATAATGATGCACTTCGATGGAATTCTGGTACTATTTTCGTTGTCAAGTAATTTTATAGCTTTATTTATCAAGAAAATTACTCAAATATATGTACAGTAATGAAATTTCATTCAAATAGGTATATTAAGTCATGAAACAGTTTGAAAATTAGTTTTGCCAAATCCTGATGAAAAGAGTCATAAGAGTTCTCTACAAATGCTGAAAGAGATCTCACTTATTCAAGCTCTGCAAAGCCCTCATACTGGCCCCTGGATGATGTGATCCTGAGCTCCCCCTGCACATTCCCTGAATCTGTATTTTGGCTCCATGTTCCCAACCTCCCTCAAAATGTCCCTGTTCTATGTATCTATGTTGAGTTCACCCTGATGTGCCCTGGTCTGGCTCCCTGGACTCAATGTGGCTCAGCCCCCCACAGCTGCCTCTATCTGGAAAATGGATTTAATGTTCCTGTAGGCCTGGTCTGGTGTTGTACTCCTCAGAAACAACAACAATAATCTCACATCATACCATTATGTCCCCATCTTATTGGCATTTAGCTTTGGTATAATGCCTTTGCTACATTTACTGGAAGCATATTCAAATATTACTGTTAATTGTAGACTCTAGTTTACTTTGATTGTTTTTTCCATATATCCTCTCATTTTCAACACCTTGCATGGGTGACATCCACTTGTTCTTCATTATATGAAAACATTCTTATTTTTGTACATTTGATTCTCATCACTGACCACTCTAGATTTCGCTAAGTTATAAAGCCCCAGTCTTTATCCACTATCTTTCCATCTAGTGTCATAGATATCCCTAGTACCCCTCTTTCAAGCATATTCACATTTGTTCAGTATACTTTCAACTTTGTGCTACGAACAGGTAATATTTTGCTATCCAGTTCTTGATCTACGTAATCAACCATTTTGAAGTTCTGTCCTCCCTTAGCATCAAATGTTTTCTCTTAACCTTCTTTCTGTTTCCTGAAACATGTGTTCTCTAATTTAACACCTGAAGTCCTCACAGTAATGTTCTTTCATTTTAGTGAGATCATACAGTAATTGTCCTTTAGTTTCTGGCTAATTTCACTCAAAATAATGTCCACAAAATTCATCCACGTTATTTCACGTTTCATGACTTCATTCTCCCTTACAGCAGCATAATATTCAATTGTATGTACATACCACAGTTTGCTTATCCTCTTGTCAATTGATGGACATTTGGGCTGTTTCATATCTTGGCATTTAAGAATAATACCACCTTAAACATCAGTGTGAAAAAGTCCATTCATGTCCTTGCTTTTAATAGCTGCAAATATTTACTCAGTAATGGAATGACTGTATCACATGGCAAATCTACACTTAGTTTCCTGAGGAACCATCAAATATCCTCCAGTGTAATTGCAACAGTTTTCATTTCCATCAACAGTGAATGTTTCTCTTTTTCTACATCCTATCCAGCTCTTGCAATTTTTTTTTATAATAGCCATTCTAATAGATATAAAATGCTATCTCACTGTGGTTTTGATTTGCATATCCTTAATAGCGAGTGATTTTGAGCCTCTTTCATGCTTTTGAGCCAGTTGTATTTCCTCTTTGGAAGAGGGTTTGTGCATGATTTTTGTCCACTTTTAAATTGGGTTGTTTGTTTTGTTGTTGTTGTTGTTGTTGTACATTTGTAGGATCTCTTTAAATATTATGGATATGAACCCATTATCTGATATTTGGTTTCCAAATATGATCTCTCTTTCAGTGGGCTGCCTTTTTACTTTTTTAACAAAGTCCTTTGCTATGTGAAATGTTCAAATTGAGGAGATTCCAGTTATCTATTTCTCCTTTCATTGCTCATGCTTTGAGTGTAAGGTCTCTGAAACCAACTCCTATAAAAAGAACTTTAAGATATTTCTTACATTTTCCTACTAAAATTTTACATTCTTTGGTCTAATATTTAGATCTTTGATCCACTTTGACTTAAATTTTGTAAAAAAGTTTGAGATACTGATCATCTTTCATTGTTTTGGATGTGAATATCCAGTTTTCCAAACACCATTTATTGAAGAAGCTGCTCTGTCCAAGTTGAATTGGCTTCACCTCCTCATCAAAGATCAGTTGTCCATAGATTAGAGCATATATTTCTAAATTTCAACTTGATTCCATTGGTCAGTATATGTTTCTTTGTGCTAAGACTATGTCATTTTGTCCACCATAGCTTTGTAATATCCTTTAAACACATTTAGTGAGACCTCCCACTTCAATTCTCTTTCTCAACATATTCTGAGCTAATAGGGTTACCCTGGCCTTCCAAAGATGTTTGGATATTGGATCTTCTATTTTTGAAAAGTAAGTTGCTGAAATTTTAATTGGTATTGCTTTGAATGTATAAATCAAGGTAGAGTTGACATGTCAAGCATTTTGGGTCTTCTAATTCTCATGAACACTTTATATCCTTCCATCTAATTTGTTTTTTCCTGATTTCTTTTAAGGATTTCCTGTAGTTTTCAGTACATAGATCTTTTGAGACCTTGGTTAAATTTATACCTAAATTTTTTATGTTTTTAGTTGCTATTATAAGTGGATTTTTTCCTTGATTTCCTCCTCATACTGCTCATTACTGATGTATAGAAACACTACTGATTGTTGTGTGTTGATCTCATACCATGCCAGTTTGCTGTATCCATTATTAGCTGCAGTAGTTTTGCAGTACATTTTTAAGGATTTTTGATGTATAGTATCTTGTCATCTGCAAAGAGTGAAATTTTCTTTCCAATTTGGATGCATTCTATTTCTCTTTATTGCCTAACTGCTCTACTTAGAACTTTCATGTTGTATAACAATGGTGACACTGGTATTCTTGTCTTGTTCCTGACCTTATTGGTAAAGTTTTCAGCATTTTCCCTTTGAGAAGAATTGATAGCTGTGGGTTATTTATATATTCCCTTTATAAAATTGTTGAAAGTTCCTTCTATTTATATACATTGAATGGCATTCATCAAGGAAAGATGCCGAACTTTGTCAAATGCCTTTTCTCCATCAATCAAGATGATAATGTATTTTTATGCTTTTATTTATTGATGTGGTGACTTACATTAATGTGTTATTGTATTAAACCAGCCTCGCATACCTGCAATAAATCCTGCTTGGCCATGCTGTATAATCATTTTTAATTTGCTGTTGGATTCAATTTGTGAGAATTTTTATGAGGATTTTTGCATCTATAGCCACTAAAGGTATTAGTTTGTCATTTTATTTTCTTGTGATACCTTTGGCTTTGCTATTAGTGTGATTTTGGCTTCATAGAATGAGTAAGGTGCCTTTACCCCACTTTCAATTTTTTGAAGAGTTTGAGCATGATTGAATGCTTAGTAGAATTCACATGTTAAGCCATATGATGCTAGACTTTTCTCTTTTGGGAGTTTTTTGAAGAAAGATTCATTCCTTTTGTTTGTGATTTGTTTGTTGATGCTGTCCATTTCTTCTTGAGTCAGTGTTGGCTGTTCATGTCACTTTGTCTAGTTTTTTCAGCATATATTTGCCATATTATCTTCTCATTATTTCTGTGGGATAAGTTGTTATATCCCCCATCCCATTTCTCATTTTATTTATTTGTAACCTTTTTTTCATCCTAGTTATAACTCCCATCTAATTTATTGATTTTCCCAAAGATCAAACTAATGGTTTTCTTGATTTTCTCTCTCATTTTCAAGTTCTCAATTTCATTCATTTTCACTCTAATCTTTGTTATTTATTTCCTTCAGCTTGCTTTGGGGGTAGTTTGCTGTTCTTTCTCTAGTTCTTCCAGTTATACAATTAATTCCTTTATTTTTTCATATTTCTCTTTTATAATAGAGGTGTTTAGGGCAATACATTTCCCTCTCAGAGCAGGCTTTGCTGCATTTTATGACTTTTGCTATGTTGTGCATTCATTTTCATTTGTCTCAAGAGAGTGTTGTTTAAGAGTGTGTTGTTTAGCTGCCATATATCTCTGAATTTCTGAACGTCCACTTGTTGTTGATTTCCAACTCCATTCCATTATGATCTGAAAAAGTGTTTGTATAGTTTAAGTCTTTTTAAATTTAATGAAACTTGCTTTGTCATACAATGTGAGGCCTATCCTCAATAATGCTCCATGAGAACTTATAAAAATGTGTATCCTGCTGTTTTGGCATTAGTGTTCTATAAATATCAGTTAAGTATACTTAATATATCATACTCTACCATACATGTTTCCTGATTCATCCTCTGTCTAGATCTTCTATCCATTGATGATGCTGGTGTACTGAACTGTCCTACTATTATTGTAGTGGTGTCTACTTGCTTCTGTGTGGGAAGTTTGTGCCTCATGGATTTTGGGACACTGTGATAAGGTGCATAAATATTTATGGCTGCTATGTCATCTAGATTAATTATCCCTTTTATTAATACATAATGTCCTTCTTTATCTCTTTTAATCATTTTTACATTTAAAATCTAATTTGTCTGAACATTAATATAGCTAGTCCCACTCATTTTTGGTTCTTTTTTACCTAAAGTATCTTGTTTTTATTTTTAACTTTTTTCCTTGTATATATAACATATATATAAAGCAAAGAAATAAAAAAAGCAGTAGTTACAAGACACTCTTCAACAAATAGTTACAGGAGAGTTCCCAGAGTTTGTCATGGGCTACCATATGATCCTCTCATATTTTTTCTTCTAGCTACTCCAGAATATAAGAGGTTACAGGGATTATATATATTTTTAATCATCGCATTCTACTTTTATTCTCCTTTTTTTGAACAATAATATATACAAAAAAGCTATAAATTTCAAAGCACAGAACCCCAATCAGTTGTAGGACATATTTCAGAGTTTGACATGGGTTACAATTTCACAATTTTACGTTTTACTTCTAACTGCTCTAAGATATTGGACCCTAAAAGAGGTATCAATTTAATGATTCAGCATTCATATTCATTTGTTAAATCCTATCTTCTCTGTATAACTACACTATCACCTTTGATCTTTCCATCCTTTCCTTTAGTGCTGTTTGGGCTATGGCAATTCTAAATTTTTCATATTGGAAGGATCTGTCACTAATATGGGTTAGGGACATGGAACTATCTGATGTTATGGAGAGGCTGGGCTGGGTTTCAGGACTTATCTGGACCAGGGACCCGTCTGGAGATTTTAGGTTTCTGTAAAGTTACTCAAGTGCATGGAAACTTTATGGAATCTTATAAATTGTCCTAGGTGCTCTTTAGAGTTGGTTGGAATGGGTCTGTTACGGGGTTGGCAAGTAGGTATCAATGTCTACCTGAAGCTTTTGTAACAGCAACCTCCAGAGCAGCCCCTCAACTCTATTTGAATTCTCTCTGCCACTGATTCTTTATTAATTACACTTCTTTTCCCCTTTTTGGTCAGGATGGAATTGTTGGTCCCATGGTTCCAGGTCTGGATTCAACCCTGGGAGTCATCTCCCTCATTGCCAGGGAGACTTTCACCCCTGGATGTCATGTTCCATTTAGGGGGGAGGGCAATGATTTCATTTGCAGAGTTGGGCTTAGAGAGACTGAGGCCACATTTGAGCACCAAAAGAGGTCCTTCAGAAGTAACACTTAGACATGCCTATAGGTAGTCAAACCTTCTTTGTTACCTACATAATCTTCACATGAGTAAGCCACATGATCGAGGGCATGGCCTATTGATTTGGATGTCCCGAAAGTTTGACACAGTATCAGGGGCTACACTGATCTTAAAGTTTAATTGTTCGTATGTTCTGTTTTTTTGCCTAAAATATATATTTCCAATGTTTTTCTTTCAACCTATTTTTGTCCTTAGGTCTCAATCAAGTCTCTTGTAGACAGCATATGGATGAGTACTGTTTTATAATTAATTCAGTCAGTCTATGTATTTGATCCATGAGTTTAATACATAAAAATTTGATGTTATTACTGTAAAGGCAATATTTCCTTCTACCGTTTTGCCATTTGGATTTTAGAAGTCATATCTCATTTTATCTCTCTCCATTCATTTATCTTCCTTATAGTCCCCATATTTGCACTCATCTCCAAACCTCTCTCTCTCCTGTCTTGTTCTATCTGCCTATAGTACCCCCTACAATATTTCTTGTAGAACCAGTTTCTTAGTCACAAACTCTCTAAAGGTCTAATTGTCTGAAAATATTTTGAAACATCCCCCCATTCTTTTTTTACTTTTATTATGAAATATCTACCCAGCTACAGTTCAAGTATATCACACAATGTCTCACAATATCATCACAGAATTGTGCATTCATCATCACGATCATTTTTACAATATTTGCATCATTTCAGGAAAAGAAATAGAAAGAAAAAAAGACTCATGCATCCCATACCTTTTGCCTCTCCCTGGGACTGACCTTTTAATTCCAAGTTATCCACTTCTTACCCATTTTCTCCCCCTATTGTTTATTTATTTTAAATTCTTTTTTTAACTCATCCATCCATGCCCTAGATAAAAAGACCATCAGACACAAGGTTTTTAAAATCACATAGTCATGTTGTAAAAGATATATAGCTATACAGTCATTCTCAGGAATTGGCTACTGTAACAGAGTTGATCAGTTCCAGGTACTTCCCTCTAGCTGCTTCAATACATCATAAAAATTAAAAAGGGATATCTATGCAATGCATAAGAATAACCTCCAGTATAACCTCTCAATCCTGTTTGAAATCTCTCAATCTCTGAGATTTTATGTTGTCTCATTTCTCTCTTCCCCATTTGGTCAAACAGATTTTCTCTTTCTCATGATGCTGGGTCCCAGCTCATCCCCACTAGTCAGGTCCCATTTTGGCAGAGAGATTTAAACATCTAGGAGTCATATCTCTTTGAATGGGGATGACACTGAGTTCCACTATGAAGTTGGCTTAGAGAGGCCACATCTAAGCAACAAAAGAGGTTCACTGGGGGAGACTCTTAGGCATAATTATCAGTGGGCTGAGCTTCTCCTTTGCAAGAATAAGCTTCATAGGGGCGAGCACCAAGACTGAGGGTTCAGCCTATTGGATTGGCTGTCCACACTGCTTGTGAGAGTATCAGGACTTCCCCAAGTGGGGAAGTTGAGAATGTCCTCCTTTCTCCCCAGCCCCCCGAGGGAATTTTGCAAATAGTTGTTTATTCTCTGCCCAAATTACTCTGGGGTATATCAGGACATCACACTAATTTATACAAGCCAATAATTTCTCATGCCCTATTCAAAATTCTGCATCAATTGTGGTGTTTAAGTAAACTGACCATACTGGTTAAATTAGATAACATGCTACCCAAAATATAAATTTTGTGCTAAACAAATATCTCTCCCTTTATTCTCATGAAGAGGTTGAAGTCTGAAAATATGAACCATATCCTTTACCCAGTATTCTGATTTACCTTAGTCTTATCTCGATCAGCTTCATTGATATCTCTAGACAGAGTCTGACCACTTTTTCTGCTTTTTAAGCAATTGATGAAAGCAGTAATGCTGAATTTCATTTATCCGATTCTCAGGTGTCACACAAATATCCAACATTTAAGGGAACAAGCAAGTTGTATACAAATAGCTTAGAATGTAGAAATATCAGTTACAACTCTGTAATATACGTGACTGCTATAAGAACTTAAAATCCATTTTTATTAAAGCAATTTTAAATCCAGGAACTTTTACAATAGGCCTTATGCTGGTTTGAAAGGATTTATGTACCCTACAAAAGCCATGTGTTAATCATAATCGATTTTGTGGGAGCAACTGTTTCTTTTAATCTGTAATCAATACTATAGGCAGGAAACTCGATTAGATTAACTCCACAGAGATTTGACTCAATCATATGTAGGTATTAAACTTTGATCACCCATTCTATGTGAGTCTTGATTAGCTTACTGGGATCCTATAAAAGAGGAGACATTTTTGGAGAGAATTCCTTTTATGAATGAAGAGAAAGCCACAGCATAGCTGAGCAGAGCCATGAGGCCAAGAGAACCATAGAATCCACCAGCCAGCAATGTTTAAGATTCAGAGAGAGCAAAGGAAGATGACAGAATGCTGCAGACCCATGAAGCTGATAGTCCACCAGCCAGTGACTTTTGAAGAAACATGCCTCCTGGAGAGTTTCATGAGACAAGAGGCTTGTAGAGAAAGTCAGCAGACATGTTCACTATTTGTCCTTCCAACTGAGAGAGAAATGCTGAATGTCATCGGCCTTCTTCAACCAAGCTGTCTTTCCCTGAATGCCTTAGATTGGACATTCCTATAGAGTTGTTTTAATTGGGACATTTTCTCAGCCTTAGAACTATAAACTAGCAACTTATTAAATTCCACTTTTTAAAAGCCATTCTGTTTCTGGTATTTTGCATTCTGGCAGCTAGCAAACTAGAAGAGGCTCAACCTGATAAGCCATGCTCTGGAGTTCAATTCTCTGAATTTGAATATTATACTTAGTACATATGAGTGAGGCATGACATATTTGTCTTTTTGTTTCTGACTCTCCTTTGGGTTCATTCACTTGTTTGCATACCTCACAACTTCATTCCTTCTTGTGGCTGCTCAGTAGTCCATTGTATGTAAACACCAGAGTTCCCCCTTCCATTCCTCAGTTGTTGTACCTTTAGGACACCTCCATCTTTTGCGAATCATAAACACCACAGACGAAACACCAGTGTGCAAATGCCAAATCCTGTCCCCATTCTCAGTTCCTCCAGATATGTACCTAGCAATGGGGTTTCAAGATTATATGGCAACCCCACCCTTAGCCTCCTATGGATTGCCACACAGACCTCCTGAGGGGCTGCACCTCTCAGCTTTCTTACCACAGGGAATAGGTACATCTCTTTCTCTACAATTTCTCTAGAATTTGTGTCTCTGTGTTCATTTTAATTAGTTGTTTCAACTATATTATTTTATTTTAAATGTTACTTTTTGCCTTTCACTGGACCATACCTATGTTTCCCCTAGTATCATGGCTTCTGTCAGCAGGCCATGGGTAAATACAGTGATTTCATGTTTTTTTTATGTGATAATCATGTCTTTCCAAGAAGCCTCTAGCCAGAGCAAGAAAAATAACTGGCTCACCCAAAGTTGGCACTGAGCTGTCCCTAGATCACTTAAGGTAAATTTGAAAAGCAGAGGGATGATTACCTTAGATTATAAGCAAGTAGAGCTACCCGAGGCTCTGCAGAGAAACCTCAGGAATATGTCCAATGCCTTTGCCATGTTTTTTTAACATGTGCTGCCTTTCCCACCCTAGATTTTGAATTGCCCCATTGCATCCTTCAGGTGGGACTGCCTCAAAGAGCTTTGTCGAGGACAGGCCTAAAGAATTACCTGTTAGAGAGGCTAAGGCAAAGCAGCACTTGTTCCCAGGGATTTTCGGATAACTTCTTCTTGGTACTTCTTTAAAACTTCTTCTGAAAAACACACGTCTTTTATCTATGCTTAAGCACATGGACTTCTAGCACTGATAAAGGAAAAACCCAAGATGAACTCAGATGGATTCAAGCACTCACAATCACATACTACTGATTGGGACCAAAGAAATCCAGAGACCACACTGAAATAAGCACCCACTTGGAAAAGCTAGGACAATATGAGCATCAACATAAATAATGTATTGGATTAAAACACAAAGTATAAAATAAACATCCAAGAAACCATGTAATTATTTCAAATAATCTATGAAGATTCTGAACACCCAACTAAACAAACGAGTTTTAGCTTAACTAACCTCATCTTGAGTGTGCCCTGGACTCAGTGACTCAACTCCAAAGAATAGAGTATGGAAAGAGATAGATAGTAAATCTAGTTAAGTTGGAAACCACCACCCTAACCATGTGATGGAATTCAATATCACCAGTGCTTGCTCATGTTTATGTCATGAGACCCCTGGTGTGAGATACAAGGGGAAAGGATTTGCCTTCCCCAAAACTTTATCCCTGTGCAATCATGAGAAAGCCTTGTACAACTTTAATTTAGGGGCATTCATGAAAATATTAAAAGACATAAGGCAAGAATAAAAAAATGTCATGTATCAGAGGAGACTAAGGGGACATGAAATTGAAATTCAATATGGAGTACAGAACTAGATCCAATATCAGAAAGAGGAGATACATGTTATAACAGGTGACATCCTAACAAAGTCTATAGGTTATTTTTATTATTATCATTGCTGCTAGCAGTTTTATGTAACGTATTATGTCTATAAAAGAATTGCACAGATGGATAAACTAGATGTAAGACGGATGTGACATCTCTATATAGTTTCTCATTTTTTCTGGAGATCTAAAACTTTGAAGATGTAAAATCTATTTTTCAGGGTAAAATAATCGAGGTTTAAAACTCATTTTTCCCTAACTGGGGTTCAATTTTTAAAAAGAATAGAATCACTATTCAACAGATTAGTGGGTTTCAGGTGGTGATGGAGTTACAAGTGAAGATGAGCTGGAAAGTCACAATGGAATCTAAGCCAAAGATGTAAGTAAGGGGTCAGAGAGGCTGGGAAAAATGACCTCAATCAATTCCCTCTTGATGTGAAATTGCAGGCTCTGAATCTTCCTGAGTCTGCACTGGAGACTGAAATAAAGCAGAAGTCAAGCAAAGGAAAGACAACCCCTCAGAGAATTAGGCTCAGGGGAGAGGAAGACCCAGACCCTGACAGGAAAACATTCCCCACCTTGCACCTTCCCTTGAGGATGAGTTCTGTCCTTGGGGGTTCTGAGCACCCCTGCAGCTTGTGTCTTTCCTGCAGGGTTGGTTTGTGCCTGAGCTTATACTGCCTTACTCTCACTGTGTCTCTTGCACAGGAATATATTGCCGTATCCTCAGCACTCATGGAGCTCAGCTGCATAGAGTGCTCATTCCTAGATGTGTCGGCAATGATGGAGATGTGGCATTCGAAAGCTGAGTTGTAGTTTGTGCTCCCTGTCCAGTACCCCATCCACTCTAGCCCATGCCCAGGACATTGATGGATCCAATTCCACATGTAACCACCGGTAACAGAGCCTCCAGTTGCTGTACATGTAAGGAAGAGGGTCTGCAAGGGCTTCACGAGCTCTGGGCCTGACACCTGCAGTTTCAGCCCAGCTAGAGCACCTGGGAACAAGAAGCGTCATTGTGAGTCTGTCTCATCCCACTATCAAGCCCCTGCGAACTGATGGCCCCGAGAGACCCTCACTCAGCAGAGCTGCAAGCAAGCAGAGGAGGACCCCGAGTGTCTGCATGGCCACCTGGAGGATGGACACTGACCACACAGATTCAGCCTCTCTGATGGAGATTTATTCTGTGAGCCACCAGGGTGATTTGCATGTGGGTTTCCTAGGGGGATAAGAGGCTGTTCCTGGCTTCTGGGTGTGGGAAAACCATTGAGCCTAGCCCAACTGTGCCATCTTCTATACCTGTCACAGTGGGGTGATTCTGGAGTCTGTGAACAGAGAGCTGCCCCACCCCACAGGACAGTGCATGGAGTACATATCCTGAAGTGGAATCTGTACAGCACACATCCTGTGTATATCTCAGTCTGGGACACCAGTCACCAATTCTCTATGGTCTCCAAATACAGGAGGGTATAATCTTAGAAAACATATGCCAACATTGATATAAGAAAATGACTTAATCTTTGTCAAACACTTAGAAGGATGCCTGGCATGAAATAAACAGTCAATAAACAGTTCTAATAACTTAGAAGTGTCTGTATCAAAACTCAAGATTGGAGAAAGCAAAACAGCTTTCAGTTCATAGGTGTCCAAGGACTGTGGCCCTTTCAAGGGAAAACATGGGCAGCTCCATCAATAAGTGGGCAAGGAGCAAGGATGGAATATGTCCTAAGCAGGGGGTGTTCCCATCAGGTCCCTCAGCCTGACCTGCACTGCTTTCCAAGTGCTTACTCTGTCTGCACAGAATAAGGGCTCTCACCATTCCCTGGAACCTGAGCCCAAGGTCAGCTTGGAAGGAGAGGTGCTGTCCTTATAAGCAGGAGGACTGCCCCCTTGTGCTCCTCAGAGCCTCTCACCCTGCCTTCAGACCAGATTCCTATTCATGAGTTCAGGCTTCAAGAGCTGAGTTGATGACACCATTGACCGGTTCCTCAGACCCAGGAGCTGCTTCCTGTCCTGATGTAAAATGGACTGATTCTGCAGGGGAATGTTCTCTCTTGGGTATTTTATGTCAAGTAGAATGATGATGTGCAAATATGCATTTCCATCTTGCTTAAGTAGACTCTTTTAAAAACTTTATAATGTTTACCTAATATTCCCAATATCCTCCTGTACCCCAGGGAGATTCATAGAGGCCTCTTTCTTTACTCCATTTATATAAAGAAAATTTCTTTTTTATGTGGAATGGGTGACACTGTTTCTGTGCTCAGGGAAGGAAATTTCTTGCAGATAGAAAGGGCCCAACAAAAAAGGAGGGTTGACAGAATATCCTCAGGGTGGATAGTGAGATCTCCAGTGTGTTTCCTATATAGAGAGTCCAAGAGACTGACAGCCAGTCTTATAATTGCCAGGCTGGACTTGATAAAACGCATTTCTATTAAAACTGACCATTTTAAAATGATTAAAACTAATCATTTTCTTTGTGACTTTGCCTATGAAACACTACTAATATTACAGATTTTGAGGAAATCTGCAAAGGAAAATATAGATATAAAAACAAAGATAAGCAAACAAATATTTGAGTAAGAAACTAGATTACAGAACAGGAAGCTATGCAATAAAATACAACAGATTATTAAAAAATTAAACTGTAAAGTTATAGGAAAAAGAAATAAGAAAATAATAATATGAATGAAGATCTAAATTCCAGAGATAGAATTCTATAAAATAAAGGTGCAGATATGAAAGAGAATACACTTGTTTATTTGTGTAAAATGGAATATTTGAGTAAAAAAAATTAGAAGATTAATTGTATATAAGTTAAGGAAATATGGAGCAAAAAGGACAAAATGTTTGAAAAGGACGGAAAAAGTTGGAATAATGTTCCTTAGTATGGATGCAGCACATTTTTAAAAATACTTTCACAGGTTGAAAGATACTTCAGGGCTTCTAGTTTTTGGCGATCATGAAAGGAGTTGTATGAACATTTATATGTGTGTGTTTTGTAGACTTTAATTTTCAGTTCTGTAAATAAATAAGATCATGTTTTGTGAATTGTATGGTAATTCTATTAAAAATAAAAACAAAATATTAAACTCTTAGATATGTATCTAACAAAATATATGCAGATTCTATGTGGAGTAAACAGTAAAATTATACAGAAAGAATATGAACATCTAAATAAATTCAGATATATTTTGAGTTCATGTATTGGAAGACTAGGAATTGATAAAATGTCAATTTTTCCAATGTATATATATATTTAATCTTTCATGTTTCTGATGTATAAAAGGAGGATAGTATGACGTTCCTGGTGTGGCTCAATGGATTTTTAAAAGAAAATGTAGAGGGAACATACTTGAGAGAGAGGGAGCAGAGGGCACATAGTGAAGAGCTTGAATGTGGGTTCTTTGAGCCAGATGTTCTTAGAAGGCCGAGGTTTGAAACTCATCATATTGCTCTGTGAGGTCATGAGGACGACGAGGTGTTGGAGGAGTAAATGGTTCAAGAGGCCAAAAGACTAGAATATTGGAGGCATCAGATATGTGCATATTCAAATGATCATGAACCACAACAGACCACTTAAGGAGTGAGATGAAGAGCAAATAGAGATGGAATCCTCAAGTAAGGCAGGAATCCTGAGGTCCATTAATGATCACATGAAGACAGCATTATGTGTGAATCAGTGCTATCACATGACAGTAAAAGCTAAAGGGGCAGAGTTGAAAAGAAGTATTGCGTGAAACTGACAATGCCCTGTTATTAGGCAAATACCCAGTTTGTATGAAGGATATCAGGCAGTTAAAAAACACCCTTTGAGATGGTTATAGTGGGCATCAGGTTTCAGTGATTTGCCCTATTACAGACTAAAGATTCCAGAAGGCACAGTGTAAGGAATTTAGGGAGAGGGAGTTCAGTATGGAGTGAGAAAAGGAGCTGCAATTAGTCCAGTGTGTATTAGAATCCAATGATGAGAGGGTTGATCCAGGACTTCAGAGCTTGTGTGGTGACAAACACGTACACGTGAGAAGTACAGGATGACAGTGCCTGATGACCCCAAAGCATAAGGGGGTTGTGAAGTTGTGCTTTGGAGAGGGGGATATACATTTCTTATCTGGGCCTCACAGGATTCTGGAGTCCCTAATGTTGACAACATGGACACAGGACAGACAGGTATAGTTTGAAGTTTGTCAAGTTTGAAGTCTTATATTTCCCCTGACAAACTTATGAAGGCACCTGTTGGGGCAATCTGCCTTTTGGGGATAAACTAGGTCAGAATACTCTTCTTAAAAGAGTTTCCTGGTCCTGAGATTGAAATTAGTCTTCCATCTGGTTAATTTCCAAATATATAAGAGGAGATCCCTTGACCTATTTGACATGTTAATAGGTTCCTTACCTGCTTGTAAGAAGGTTAAGGCTTATTCTCCATGTAGAGTTCCATAATCAAATAGGAGAGAGTTTGACAGATCCATTTCAGTTTCCTCACAACCTATGTTTCATAAAACATACTTTTAATGTCATGTGATGGAAAATTAATGATTACTGCTTTCATTGTAGATCTTGACAAACAAACATACAAACATAAAATTAAGGATTTATGCATTTAATTTTCACCTTCCCCTGATTCATCTTCAGTTTTGGGTAGATGGTGTCAGTTCCAGTGAGGGGCATCCAAGGCTGTCCTGGTCAAATGTATCTAATGGACAGATTTCGAGATTTAGGGAGTGGAAATAGTGGATATGTCAGCTGCTACTGCACCGTGCCTGCTTTGCACAGCTCAGAGCTGCAAATGGGGACACATTGTCAGGGATTCTAAGGGTCAGATATAAAACCAGACTCTTTTTACAGAAACAAATGAACAAATAAAAACAACAGATACTATTATTGGAAATTCAAGGACATATGCTCTGATAGTAACTTGTGCATAAACACTAGGCGATAGGTTTTGTAGGAAAATGCAGAAGAGCTGCATGAGGGAAAGGGGTTCACAGAGCAATGATGGAAGGAGGGCTGATTAATCAGGTCATTGAGGCAGGAGGAGAGAAGCAGGGAAGACTTGTATTCCAAGTTCACGTGGATCTGATCTAAAAATGCCTCAGTCAGTTGTGTTTTAAATATGGAATTATTAAGGAAATACAAATAAAAGAGAAAAAAGTATCTATTAAAATCCTATTTTAAAAAGTTAAAATATTTTTCAAATTTAAAATTCATTTTATAATGATAAATTAAAATTAAAATTTTTTGATCATTTAAGCCATGTTAGGGGCCTGCTGTCCATTTACTGTGCACCTTCTAGTTTCAGTATCACGACTCTGTGAGGTCACGTTGAAAATCTATCTCAGATAATGTGGCTCCTTTCTAATTATCAAAGCATTGGGCTCCTTTGAAATCTATTAATCATTCTGGGTCAAATCAAGAAAGGGATGCGCTTAATGTCATTAATAAATTTACCTCTAGGTGGTGCAGTGTATTTACAACCACCATCAGTCACTGAGCTGCTAAACCTGCTGTTGTGGTTAGGGAGAAGGCACCAGATCATTCAGCTTGGCAGCAGAGTGAGCATGTTTTTCTAGTAGCATCTGGCAGTGAAGCGCTATAAGTGAATGCAGGAAACGGATCCCATGATGTCTAGAGTCCAGGGTCCACCCTGAGGGGCTCACTAGTCTGATTTGACAAGGATCTATTGTCATGGAAGTATAGAGAA